>LPNX010474215.1:224858-264714 GCA_001517045.1 Pseudotsuga menziesii
AGTTCACAGACGTGCTGTCAGAGGTTGTATCTTGTAATCTCTGATTTATATTAATAGAAATGTCTTTTCCTGTCCAATAATGTGTGTTTGAATGAATATATTATCCATGGGATTATGTCAAATGCTTATACATTATTGATTATATATGCTATAATAGATCTAACACCATGATATATAGAATGCTTGTATTGTTTACTTGTTGTTGAGGAAGTAACAGATCAATTCAAGCTGAAGATTGGAAAGCTCAACAGGGATCTACTTCAACCGTCTGGAATAAGGTATGAGGTCTGATCCTTTAGTGTTAGACATTTAATTTCTATTGCATATTGGAAAGGATTGATTTATGGAGTCAAGCTGTCTGTTGTGGTACCCCAATCCATAGGAATTTCTCTCTGTAACACATAGTAGGACATGTACTCGTAGTGGTTTGTGTAGAAGACTTACCAGATTGGTGGCATCTCTTATATGCTACCTCCTTGATCGTGCCAGTGTTCATGAGATTTCAGTTCTCGTGACTTGATTCCAGTATATGTCAAATATTTCCAACCACTATGGAGATCTTGATCTGTTATATATCTTCAGCCATTATGGAGATCATGGTCCTTTGTATATCTTCATCATGGAGATTTTGATCTATTTATATTGTACATGGCAATGACCAATTATGTGATATCTTGTATCATGCCTATTCATGGCCATTATACTCTTATGTATCTGGGATTGCTATATGTATTTGCTTATGTGTGTAGATTTGTATTATTGTACTATGCTGATTGGGTGGCTGGTCTTCCATTTGGGATCCTTCATCACTCCACATCTAGGATGGACTTATAATGTATTTTGGCCATCGTATGACCCCTCTAACCTCACACATTAGGGGGCATCTGTTATATCTGATTTCACCACTCCAGGTGAATCACACTTTGTATGGCCTTCCCCTGTCCTGCTGTAGACTTCTTAGACCCCATGGACCATTTTTTGTCCTTTGATGTTTCCTTGATTGTCCCTAAAAACATATGAAAAATGATACACGTGAATTTTAAACCTATAAGCGCGTATATACGTGGGTTTGACCTATAAAACCGTGTACATCAGGATGTGTGCATAATCCAAATCCTTTTGGAGTTTTGCTTGACATGGATCTGACTCATTTGACTCCTGGCCTTCCCTATGCCTTGAGATCGCTCGGATTCGACCTTTCATTACCCCTTTGAAAATCTATATAAGGAACCCCTTGGTACATTGAAGGCATAAGAGAGAATTGAGAGCAAAGAAACTATAGTCCATTGTTGCCGGAACTTATGCTTGAGTCTGCATCCCTTTGTCCTTTGGAGCACTAGTGTTTTCTTACCAAGCTTTCCTTTTGCTTGTGAGCTTGCTATCGGGAGATGGAGGATTGAGGTGGCGGAGGCCCAAGTGGGGGATTCAGTTTCTCCGGTTCGTAGACGTGCCATCAGAGGTTGTATCTTGTAATCTCTGATTTATATTAATAGAAATATCTTTTCCTGTCCAATAATGTGTGTTTGAATGAATATTTTATCCATGGGATTATGTCAAATGCTTGTACATTATTGATTATATATGCTAGAATATATCTAACACCATGATATATAGAATGCTTGTATTGTTCACGTGTTGTTGAGGAAGTAATCTATCAATTCAAGCTGAAGATTGGAAAGATCAACGAGGATCTACTTCAACCATCCGGAATAAGGTACGAGGTCTGATCCTTTAGTGTTAGACATTTAATTTCTATTGCATATTGGAAAGGATTGATTTCCGGAGTCAAGTTGTCTATTGTGGTACCCTAAGCCATAGGAATTTCTCTCCGTAACAATTGTGATTTATGAATTGTCTTATTGTTTCATTATAATCATGTTATTTCATTAACCACTCATTTAATATATAAGATATTGCAGGAAATATCTTGCTCTTTGTAGGTGTTAGATATCCCCTGGAAGTTGTGGAAGCAATTTGAAGAGAAGAAGAAAAGCTAGGATCGATCGTCATAAATAAGGTATGCCTAATTTCTTCCTATTTCTATTTAAATTCTGAAATGGAAGACTTTCTGACAGTTAACTTAGTACGTTGGTAACCCTAGAGACACTAGGTTATAAGGGTGTGTTTTCTGTTGGGTAAATATATAACATATGAACCAACATTTAATTGTCAACCCGAGAAGGTAGATTTAGAGGAACCAGCACAGGAAATGCAGGGTTGAAGAGGGAGTTTAAAGAATGTTAACTATTTTCTGAACTGCTAAAAGAAACTTGCTGGAAAGAAGCTACTTTATTCTGCTCTGTTCTACATTCATTCTGCACTAATCTGTTCTGGACTCATTCTGCACTACTCTGTTCTGTACCAATTTCATAAAACTGTTCTATACTAATTCTACACCAATCAGAAAATGATCATATGCATGTAAAACAATGGCTGAACATTAATGGTTGAAAGCAATACTTACATTTCTGCTACTTATCACTCCACACAACTTAGCAACTTCTATCTCGTAATGCAATGAAACTCTCTATTAATCAAATGAAACCTCTCTATTTCATGAAATATCCAGACTAGTTCCTGAATGTCACTGTTACTTCTGCACTATGAAATTGATAAGGAGACTGAACAACTGAAAGATGAAATTGATGGCTAAAAAAGATAACATTTAAACTTGAATCTTGAAATGCTAAACCCTCTGTTGCAATCAAATGAAACTTCTACTTCTGTTCTGAAATCAAATGCTACTTTTGTTCTATTAAATCGACAAGACAACTGACAACATAAACTGAAATCAAATCTTTGCTAAAAGATGATGTTCAAATCTGAAGATGGAGTCTACTGTAAATGCAATGTATACAGCTTTGTTTCCATCGAAGGGGGCCCTGCCTTCTCTGTCAACAGACTGTTCTTTAAATCAACGCATACTGAAAAATGAATAACTTACAACAAACTTGCAATGACAGAAATCGTATCAATGAAACTCTAATTGCTTTATTGAAAATAAGAACAATAGAGTGCTTGGAGATTTGATCTCTGTTCCTTTCTTCTATCTAATCTACGCTCTGTCTATCTCTATCTTATCTCTCAAGCATAGCAGCTCTTTATATAATGTTTCAGCTCTGTTACAATGCATGGCTTTGCGCCCTAGATAGGCAAGTGGTTACAAAACGGTTTCGGTCCCCTTACCCTGCGCCTCTTGATGAGTTACATATCGATTATATGGGTAACCGAATGCCTGTGCGCCCTTTGTGATATGGTTACAGACATAACAGAATGACTAATCTTTAGGAACGCCTTAATCTCATGACACTTCATGTCATGAGATAAGGAAATACATTAATTTTCAGAATGTAAAAGACCAAAACGTGGAGCTGAGAAGATGGATTAACATAAGGAAGCTATCCACCATTTGCGTTAAAGAGATCTTGACTAATTCATAGAAAAGTAGAGATAAGGGGGTCGACTCATTCACTTGTGGCAGTAAATACATGGCACCAGCTATTGAGAATCGATGTGTTAAGGAAAAGTCCAGCTATTCGTTATTGCTTTCAGCACAGTATTCGCCACTCTGAAGTAGTTCAGAACCTTGCTTTTCCTCCAAGTATTTTGACAGAAAGAATCCCCTGGGCTATACAAGAAGCATCAAACCCAATTTTTAAAAGTTTCACGAACCAGAAACAATTCCATATCAATTGCACCACCACCAGAAACAATGGTAGAATTATTCATTGCTCTTCGAACTATCATGATGGTATCATGCAAACTCCTTTCTGTCTCATCAATGAACTGATCTGCACCACCTCGTATTACAAATGTTGCATCCAAACCATTTAATGCCTTCCCAAACTATGCATAAACCGGTGACCTCGTGATGGAATCCAAGCGTTTTATCTCACGTACAGTATTCTGGTGGCACAAGTAAGCTGCATAAAACACTATCAGAAGTGGCATTATTGCCCCCAGAGATAATCTGTTTTTGAATGACATAAAAAAAATGCCCAATGAGGTACTTTTTCTTGTCAAATGTTCGGGATATCACTTCTCTCGGCTTTCTCAACATTAACTGGAATTCTATCAGGATATTTGTCCCTTATTCTTGCAGCTTCAACTTTTCTCTTCTCTAGGTTGTGCTCTTGCTTGAAGGAGCTTCTTTCCATTGTTCCTGTGTAATGGAAGCGTTCAACACCGCTGTTATATTATTGCATTTATAGTTGAATTCTCCTCTCTTTTGTGGCTTTGGAAGCACTTCATGATTTCTGTATATGAGGAAGCATATATGTGTAACATAATACAAATAGCATAGAAAGAATGCCATTTGTTTAACAAAAGACTTCAGGAAAGTAAACAATATCTTCAAGAACCAGCAAGAAAATGTTATCAATCCGGAGCCCAACATCCCCCCCATGCCGAGCCTTTTTCATGTCCTCATGCAAACGAATTCACCTCTTTAACACTGGCACGGTAATAGAATGTTAACAGTCCCGAGAACTGTCCGGCTTGATTAATAGGAACTGCTGAGAAGATTCCCTGTACTCTGAGCATAGTCTGTCAACTCATCCATTCATCATTTAGATAGAAAATATTCAATCACTTCTTATTCCAGTTGATGCTCTTTTTATTTGCAGAAAACAAAAACTATCTAAAGGTGCTATCTTTTATTCACTATCCTACCTACCTACTTAAAGAAATGTTTCATTTCTTTAAGTATAGGAAAATAACCAATGTAGACACCGTCTTGGCAGAATCAGTAATGCATTCATGCCCTTTGATAGGAGATATAGATGCATAATTACCAAGGCATGTTGAGCAAGCAACACCGGTTGCTTGATGTCCAATAATTGTTGAAGAAGAAGAGCATCTAAAGGCTGTAAAACAGATTGAAACCACTGGTCAATATGATTATGCATACCATGTTCTGTTGCTGCTGGAGTTTCTAATTGCTCATTGTTCTCTGCAGGTTGGCAAAGATGTTCACACAGAACCACTAAATCAACTGATTCCTCCTCCATCTCTTGAGCTGCAGAGATCTCTTCAAGTTCCTGCAAGATGCATGAAAGTTCTTGCTACAATACCTTCTTCCGTTCATTCAATCTTGGATCCATTAGTAGATTTTTGTGATTTTTTTATTTTGTTGTAGGGGGTTGTCTAAAAAATTTGAAAGTCACACCAACTGATAATAATTCTGAAACCCACACTAGATTAAAATAAAATAAAATGCACTCGCTGCTGAAAGGAAAAGTGCTTCTACTGAATCAAATGCACACCCTCTTATACTGATGAAATCAACTGCTGAATCAAATCTAACACTGCTGAAATGAAGACTCTACTGCAGAAGGAAACAACAAGAATTTGGGGCAACCCACTAAAGTGGATGCGGCAGGATGTTACACCATGGGAATCTCATAGTGAATTCGTCTTTGCATCTTAATGTTTCCCCTCCACCTTGTTGTGTACTGTAAAAGAATCCTATCTACCTGAACTTCTAAGACAACAAATTCATAAAATGAGCAAAATACCAGCTTACCTTGAAGCAACTCCCCTTTTCCTTCTATTAATGCAGTACCCACTCTCCAATCCTTTTTAGTACCTCCCTGGAAACAGCGCCAAAATGTTGGGTAAATATATAACATATGAACCAACATTTAATTGTCAACCCGGGAAGGTAGACTTAGAGGAACCAGCACAGGAAATGCAGGGTTAAAGAGGGAGTTTAAAGAATGTTAACTATTTTCTGAACTGCTAAAAGAAACTTGCTGGAAAGAAGCTACTTTATTCTGCTCTATTCTACATTCATTCTGCACTAATCTGTTCTGCACTCATTCTGCACTACTCTGTTCTGTACCAATTTCATAAAACTGTTCTATACTAATTCTACACCAATCAGAAAATGATCATATGCATGTAAAACAATGGCTGAACATTAACGGTTGAAAGCAATACTTACATTTCTGCTACTTATCACTCCACACAACTCAGCAACTTCTATCTCGTAATGCAATGAAACTCTCTATTGTAATCAAATGAAACCTCTCTATTTCATGAAATATCCAGACTAGTTCCTGAATGTCACTGTTACTTCTGCACTATGAAATCGATAAGGAGACTGAACAACTGAAAGACGAAATTGATGGCTGAAAAAGATAACATTTAAACTTGAATCTTGAAATGCTAAACCCTCTGTTGCAATCAAATGAAACTTCTACTTCTGTTCTGAAATCAAATGCTACTTCTGTTCTATTAAATCAATGAGACAACTGACAACATAAACTGAAATCAAATCTTTGCTAAAAGATGATGTTCAAATATGAAGATGGAATCTACTGTAAATGCAATGTATACAGCTTTGTTTCCATCGAAGGGGGCCCTACCTTCTCTGTCAATAGACTGTTCTTTAAATCAACACATACTGAAAAATGAATAACTTACAGCAAACTTGCAATGACAGAAGTCGTATCAATGAAACTCTAATTGCTTTATTGAAAATAAGAACAATATGAGTGCTTGGAGATTTGATCTCTGTTCCATTCTTCTATTAGTAATCTATGCTCCGTCTATCTCTATCTTATCTCTCGAGCATAGCAGCTCTTTATATAATGTTTCAGCTCCGTTACAATGCATGGCTTTGCGCCCTAGATAGGCAAGTGGTTACAAAACGGTTTCGGTCCCCTTACCATGTGCCTCTTGATGAGTTGCATATCGATTATATGGGTAACCGAATGCCTGTGCGCCCTTTGTGATATGGTTACAGACATAACAGAATGACTAATCTTTAGGAATGCCTTAATCTCATGAAACTTCATGTCATGAGATAAGGAAATACATTAATTTTCAGAATGTGAAAGACCAAAACGTGGAGCTGAGAAGATGGATTAACATAAGGAAGCTATCCACCATTTGCGTTAAAGAGATCTTGACTAATTCATAGAAAAGTAGAGATAAGGGGGTCGACTCATTCACTTGTGGCAGTAAATACATGGCACCAGCTATTGAGAATCGATGTGTCAAGGAAAATTCCAGCTATTCGTTATTGCTTTCAGCACAGTATTCGCCACTCTGAAGTAGTTCAGAACCTTGCTTTTCCTCCCAGTATTTTGACAGAAAGAATCCCCTGGGCTATACAAGAAGCATCAAACCCAATTTTTAAAAGTTTCACGAACCAGAAACAATTCCATATCAATTGCACCGCCACCAGAAACAATGGTAGAATTCTTCATTTCTCTTCGAACTATCATGATGGCATCATGCAAACTCCTTTCTGTCTCATCAATGAACTGATCCTTACCACCTCGTATTACAAATGTTGCATCCAAACCATTTAATGCCTTCCCAAACTGTGCATAAACCGGTGACCTCGTGATGGAATCCAAGCGTTTTATCTCACGTACAGTATTCTGGTGGCACAAGTAAGCTGCATAAAACACTATCAGAAGTGGCATTATTTCCCCCAGAGATAATCCGTTTTTGAATGACATAAACAAACTGCCCAGTGAGGTACTTTTTCTTGTCAAATGTTCGGGATATCACTTCTCTCGGCTTTCTCAACATTAACTGGAATTCTATCAGGATATCTGTCCCTTATTCTTGCAGCTTCAACTTTTCTCTTCTCTAGGTCGTGCTCTTGCTTGAAGGAGCTTCTTGCCATTGTTCCTGTGCAATGGAAGCATTCAACACCGCTGTTATATTATTGCATTTATAGTTGAATTCTCCTCTCTTTTGTGGCTTTGGAAGCACTTCATGATTTCTGTATATGAGGAAGCATATATGTGTAACATAATACAAATAGCACAGAAAGAATGCCATTTTTTTAACAAAAGACTTCAGGAAAGTAAACAATATCTTCAAGAACCAGCAAGAAAATGTTATCAATCCGGAGCCCAACATTTTCCTGAAAATAGAACTGCCAAATCCATTGGGGAGTCCAACCTGTTGTGGGTTCTTTCTTTAGGCTTCTTAACCAATTTTTGTTGTGTTTGATTTTCTGAGTGACTTGTTTTAAGTTTGCCTTTAATTTCCAGTATTGCATGTTCAGAACAGTAATGTCAGTTCTTTTTATTTTTGAAAACAATTGACAGCATATGCGGGTTGTTTCAGCAATAGTTGTGTATTTCACTTTGTATACGTAGGTTGCATTAGTGATAGTCGTGTATGGTCCGTGACCTACCTTTATGACAGTCGTGTATTCTTGTTAGTGTATGTGAGTCTAAAAGGTTGTTGCTTGTCCTTTTTTTATGATTTCTCAGATACTAGTGAAGGTTCTATTTTAGCATGATACTGTGTTTTTAGGTCTGTACTTTTCACTGCTTGCTTGATTAGTCAAGTCTTTGAGTGTTTTTGTTTGAATTCTTCATTCGTGAACGTGTTAGGTCCTCCTACTTGGATTTTTTTCTGAGTGCTTGATTTTTTGGGTCATTGACCAGTCCTTTGAAACACTGATATGCTTTGTACTGCTATTCTAGTGGTATGAGTTAGCCATTATTTCCGTCTTTTGGATCTATTAGTCATTGAATTGATAGTTTCATCAAGTTTAGGGTTTGAGTCATTTATTCCTCCCTGGTTGAAGTGTGTTACTTTAGGGTCTGACTGTAATCATTTACTATTATATGATTAGATTGTTCAAACTCACTCAGTTTTCATTTACTTGCATCATAGTTTTTGAATTTTTGAAAAATAAAAGACCAAAGCATTTTTTGCACTTTTTTCATTAGATTGCATTTAGTTGTTCTTTTCGTTATTTTTTATTTATTTTTAAACTCTTGTAGTTTCTCTTAAAATTTTGATTATCTTGCATTACAAACAAAAAGAAAATAAAAATTGGCATAGTATTTCCATTTTCTTTGAAAAAAATCTTATACATCATTTTTTTCTCTCATTATGTTGAGTCTATAACATCATACATTCTCATTTTGATACCTTTGACTAATACAACCCTTTAAAAAGAACGATTAATTAAAATTTTACTAGTAAGTTTCTTTTTTTAAGCTCGTACATCAACTAGTTCAGGATAGGCTTGTGGACTAGGGATTTTTAATTGTCCATAAGCATTTGAATTCAAAACGCAGTGGCCTTTCATTAGGTAAATCGTCTTCTACAAGAGACCATTTGGAAATCTCCTCTCACACAAGAGTTAAGAACGAGGCCGCCTGAGAAATTGGTTGAGGAGATAACCCTCCACTTCCATGTTCGATCATATACCAGGATTTTTATGCTTTTGGGGATCTTGTCAATACCACCTCTTGGGCATCGTGAGGTTCCAGTGTTGATAGGGTTTTGGGATTTGCTACCCTGCCCATGCAAAAGGATCAGGCTTGTGACTGTTCCTATAGATTCTTGTTGTAGTTGTGGTATCATTTAGTTTCTTGACACTAGGGATCATACACATGTGTTATTGGAAGGCTATTTCCAGTACACCTTGGACAGACTTGGAAGGTAACCCCGGTAGACAGTTCAGGAGGGCGGTTGGGTGATTCTAGTGCTTGTGCCCAAGAAAATATTCATGGGATGCAAAGTAACCATTCTTCATCTTCACTAGTTTGACCTGGGCCCTAATCATCCCAGGATTTTCTTTGGAAGGAACACCTTATATATGTTGTGTCTGAGTGACTTTAGGGCATTTTTAGTGAGTGCATATTGGTTATTATATGTTTAGTTGGCCTTTAGGTGTGTGTGAGTCAAATTTATAGTTGTGGAGGACCAACCTCTTCATAGGTCAAGAAGGTTACAATACCTTCCTCCATCTGATATAGTGGAGCCTTCACCACCCCCTCAAAGGAGAAGACTAGATACTCATGGTTATTTTCAATCGATAGGTGTTAGTGAAGTTCTAGGTGAATCAGAACTTAGGATTAATCAGGAAGAAACATCTGTAGTAGATATTGAAGACTCACAAGCTCATGAATTTGCAAGAAATTTTAACCCACCTCTAACCGATTTGAATGATCTTGTGATTGTCCAGGTTCTCCCTTTTAGTTCACTTGCTATTGGTGTTCCTTTAAGCACATATATTTCTATCTCTAGAGAGGGTATTTCTACCTCAATTTCATCCATTTTGGATGGTGGAGTCCCACCTCCCTCGATAGGTACTCCAATACCAAGTACATCTGATGCACCCCTTTCACCAAGCAGTCGAGTGGTTAAGCCCTTGACTCCCTCTAATGTAGTAGATTCGTCTAATGGGTGATCATTGGTATTCCTAGTACACATTTTTCCTTTCCTTCCTTTATGCAAACTGCTCAGAGCGGTCCAAGTGGATCATCCTCGTTTGTCCAGGGTTTTTCGCGGAATGGGGGGAATATTCCCCCATCCACTCCTTATGTAGGTCCTACCCCTGCATATGTGGGCATGCAGTCTAGAAACACAAATTCTTTTGTTCATAATTTTTAGACACTAGTTTTGGCCCCTTTCATGAGCTCTCCCTTTTTTCTTTTTAGTGGAGGGATACCTGCTCATGTTTTACAAACTCCACTTTCATCTGGAGCAACCCAAACCACTTATAATGCACCACAAACAAGTAATCGACTAGATTTTGGGTGGAATCCTTTTCATAGTAGTCCAACTACATCACAACCAACGGCTGGGGGGAACCCCACCTTTTCCTTTGAGAACTAGGGGGTAGGTCCTTTTACATCCCAAACTCCTCATTTTCAAGCTTCGATTAGGCCAAATATTCCTTTCCTAGAAACTTTAAACTTGCCATACTTGTCAAAGTTGATGAATGACCCCGTGCAGCATAGTGCGACATGGCCACCTGTACCTATTAAGTTACCTTCAGAAATTCCTAAGTTTGAAGGAAAAGATGGCGAAGATCCAGGTGCACACATAACCATTTTCCACCCTTGGTGTTCTTCGAACTCACTGAACGATGACTTTGTTCAGTCAAGGATTTTCCAGACAACCTTGACTCATGTTGCAGCTAAATGGTACATAAAAATTTCCTTTGCTACATATGACAGTTTTTTGGATTTAGCAATTGTTTTCCTCAACCACTTTCAGCTTCGTGTCTGGTATAATGTCGACACGGACTTGTTGTTGAATTTTTGAAAAAACAAGGCCACACATATCTCGGATCACATCCAAAAGTGGTGAAGACAAAAGAGGCTTATTAAAGGCACTATACCCCCCGAGTTTTTATTAGAGTGGTTCTTAAAATATTTATTGCATTATATCTCTAAGGATGTATCCACTTCAGGGGTGACCACAAAAGAAGATGCTATCCTCAGGGCCCAACAGTTAGACTTGATATACACTCAGTCTAGGATTTTGTATGAAATCATACCTGAGGTGCCGAGGTCTACCAATAATGTAGAGAAACCCAAGCCTGGAACCCATGCTGATGGCGTGGTCGGTTCAGTCAGTTCTCCCACTATAGAATCACTAGTTAAGCAACTCCATGAGTTTTCAGTGAAGCAATCTACAGCAGAGGTAGCAAAGGATACCACCCCCTCACCTCAAAGTGCAACTGTTTTTGTGCCACAGTCTTCTCAGAAGGGAAATCAGCAACCCGGTGGGAAAAAGAAGAAAGGGAAAAAGGGTGAGGGTAATCAAAACAAGCAAAAACCCACAAACAATGACGATGGGGGTAAAAAAGATAAGAAAAAGGTTAATTTCCTTGTAAGTTGTTCCAGGGAGACCACCTGACTCATCAATTCCCTCTTATGGATCAAGCTCAAAAGTTGTCGAAGAATCAACAATTGACTGTTCTGAAAGATCCATTTCCTCAAGGATAGAACACAACTTATGTTTCTAATGTATCCAAGGGCACTTCTAGTTCTCCTCCTGATCAAAACTATATCAATATAGTATGATCTAGCACCTTAATCCAGACAAGAAACAATAATTATGAATCGTAGGATCTTGAGAAGGGTAATTCTACTGGTGAAAATTCTAACCCGCTCACTATTGAGAAACCTGTTGATCTGATGCCTAAGATACCGAATGGTGTCTTTAAAAATGCATTCCATAATCCTAACTCTAGGGCTTCTTCTAACTATTCCGTAGTTGAATATTTGGCCCAAACTCCTTGTGCAATGTCGGCATTGGAAGTGTTACAGAGTTGTTTTGCTCAGCGAGATTCCCTCTTGGCATATTTAGGAAGCATGGATTCATCGAGCCTGTTGGCGAAGTTTAATCTTTTGGATGTTAAAATCTGCCTTCCATATAATGTGGATTTGTCAATTTATGTGGTCCATAGAGGAAAAACCATTGGATGTACAGTTGTTGACAAAGGTGCTTCCATGTGCATAATGTCAATGTCTTGTTGGAATGTTTTAGGTTACCCGAAGCTAGTTCCATAAAACACTTTACTTACTGCTTTTGATAGAAGGTCTTTCCATTCACATGATATCCTACAATATTTTGAGATAAATTTGGCAGGGAAAGCAGTGGATGTTGAGGTAGAAATGATTGATTCCCCATTGGATTATAGATTTTTGTTAGGGAGAAGCTGGACTCATGCCATGTGTGCAATTCCCTTGGTCGTTCTTTGAGTGGTAGTGTTTCCACACGAAGGGAAGTTGGCTATTGATGACCAACTCAGTTTCACTCGAAAGGGACATTTGGAGACTAATGAGTCCACTGTACCTTTGATTGATCAGACCAAACCGACTAATGAGATATTAGGGGTTGGAATGTATGCATCCTTGATGGGCACATTTGATATCCCAACCCCTATTAACTACCTAGGTTCTATGAGTGTAGGGAATTCTATCGCGATGGTTGTCAATAGAACTGATCCTTGGGTCCTTCCTTCCCATCATGAACCTCAAGTGCCCTTATCTATAGTGGAAGTGGATTATCAATTTGTTGTTGACACCACTGTTGATTCTATCGTGACTCCTTCTATAGTCTCAAAGGAGTCGGAAGAAGCTTATTTTCCTGCTTGGCAAGAGAACTCTTTATATTCATATGATTGCTTAGACATGGTTTTTCCTTTGGATGAATCCATTTTGGAATCTATGAGTGGGTGAGATAAGATTTGCGAAAACCATCACCACAACTCCTACTTTCTTCCAGAGTTGAGCAAGATTGAGAACCAAGAGTTCCATGTGAGACTAGTGGAGGGTGTTGATTTGTCAATTAATCCTTTTCCAAAGGAGGGAATATTTCCTAAGGTGAATATGGAAAATATCTCTGTTACCATTCCAATCAACATCTCTTCAAACCCTAACATTGTAGAAAATGTGCATATTGGTACAAACTGCTCTCCAGAGGAGATTGCTATATATACCACCTTGTTTAAGGAATTTTGCGACGTGTTTTCCTAGTCATATGAGGAGATGCCAGGAATAGATCCATCTATTGTAGAACATGAAATATAGACTCACCCCGATGCTAAAATTGTTCGACAAAAGCTTCGACCTGTAAATCCGTGGAAAGCAGACCCCGTCGAGGTTGAGGTGGAAATTTTTTTGAAAGCAGGGTTTATTTACCTAATTGCTCTAACAGAATGGGTATCCAATCCCATTCCTATTGATGAAAACAAGGGACCATACGCTTGTGCATTGATTTCTATGACCTAAATAAAGCGTGTCCCAAGGACAATTATCCACACCCTTCATTGATCAGATCATTGATGCTTGTGCTGGTAGCAAAGTATTTTCATTTATGGATGGAATTTTTGAATATAATCAAATCCATATCAAGCCAAAAGACCAGCATAAAATGACTTTTATTTGTCCTTGGGGTACCTTTGCGTACAAGAAAATGCCCTTCGGTTTGAAAAATGTCGTAGCTATCTTTCAATGGGAAATGAACTTTTCCTTCGATGACATTAAGAATATTGTCGAGCCGTACTTGGATGATCTTCCTTCCCATTCTCGCAAGAGGAAGGACCATCCAGATCACCTTCACATGATTTTTGAACGGTGTAGACATTATAAGATATGCTTGAATCCACACAAGTGTGTTTTTTGCGTTGATTCGGGGAGGCTACTAGAGTTTATCGTGTCAAACAAAGGAATACATGTGGATCCTTTTAAATTTGAGGCTATTGTAAATCCGCCTCCTCCTCGTTCCATCAGGAAACTTCAGATCCTATAAGGGAAATCTAATTTTCTTCGGCATTTTATAGTCAATTATGCCAATATAACTAAAGGTTTCATGCTCATGCTTAACCAGGACACCCCATTTCTATGGGATGAAACAGCACAACTTGCATTCGAGGCATTGAAAAAGGATTTACTGTCGGCTCCTTTATTACGTCTGCCAAATTAATCTAAATATTTTATATTGTATCCGACTGCGTCAGAGTCGACAATTGAGGTAGTATTGGTTTAGGAGGATGACAAGCTCCAAGAGCATGTTATCTATTATCTCAGTCATGCATTAGCTGGTCTGGAACTAAGATACTCCCACGTCGAGAAATTAGCATTACCAGTTTTTTATGCTGTTCAGAGGCTGCATCACTACATTGTATTGAGGACAATCACAGTGTGGAAGATGTAAATCCTTTTTAGTATGTTTTGTCCCGACTTATAATTGGGGGAAAATTCAACAAGTGGATATCCATTCTCCAAGATTTTGACTTGGATTTCCAATCTGATAAATCCAAAAAGTACTTAGTTTTTGCAAAACTAATCTCAAAATTTCCCACGGAAGAGAATGTAGTGGTGGAGGACGACTCATTCCCAAATGAGTATATCTTTCTGATTTCCACCTATGATCCATGGTATGGAGATATCCGTATATACCTCCAAACCTTGAAGTGTCCTACGTCCTTCTTACGGGAAGAAAGATGTAAATTGTGTGTGAATGTGAAAAACTACCTGATTATTAGTGTACTTTGTATCGAAGAGGGGTAGATTCTATTTTGCATCGATTCCTCACCCACAAGGAGGCTAAGCATGTCCTAAATGATTCCCATAGAGGAACATGTGGGGGTCATTTATCCGGGTAGCAACGACCCAAAATATTTTATGTGTCGATTATTTATGGCACATGATATTCAAATATTATGTAGAAGTTGTGAAGCGTTGTCATCCGTGTCAGCTCTATACCATAAAAATGCAGTCGCATCCTGCTCTATTGTTTCCTTTCATTGTGGTACAACCCTTCACTAAGTGGGAAGTGGATTATGTGACGTGCAACCCAGTTTCTATTGGGGGGCACAAATACACCATTGTCGTTGTGGATTACTTCACAAAGTGGGTAGAGGCAATTCCTACCTTCAAAGCAGGCGATGAAATGACGGATTACTTCGTATTTAACCAAATCATTACTCGTTTTGGTATACCAGTCACTTTCAGAATAGCATGACGACCGAGCTGACTATTATGCTAGGGTTGAAGAAATATCACTCATCTTCCTTCTACCCTCAAGTGAATGGAAAATTAGAGGTCGTTAACAAAACCTTGAAAGCCATTATAAAGAGTACTTGTTGAGCCCTTGGATGTGTAGGTTACTGGAATGGGTTCTTAGGCTCACAACAAAAGGGGAAAACCCAGCCAAAGGATTTAGATAATCCTACGCAAGTATTATCCTATCCTCTAGTTGTTTGGTGTGGTTAACACCCACAGATACTAAGGCCTCCGCTGGCACTTGTGGCTTTCAATCCTGATAGGATCTGTTTCCCAATAAAGGAAAACTAGATAGGTGAGAAAATTAAAAGAGAAATATTAATCTAATTGTGAAGAAAACCTAAACTAAGACTACACTACTCTGAGAAAGATGTTATGTTTTGTTCTCAAATTAACCTGAGATGAAATACTGATAAGTATATAATCAGATGAACAAAAATGTAAACAAGATCGATTACTTATCAATTCAATTTACAATCAACCAACGAAATTTGACTGACAACAACTCAAAATTAACACATTTAAGGCTAACCTGTAATCAGTATGTCAATTGAAAAATTAACATATATAATCAAATTTACTGTGTAATCATTTACTGAAATAGATAAATATATTAATAGAATAAACTCTTTTAACACTTTATCAACACATGAATCATTAGTAGAGAGAAATCAAGGCTATAAATAAATACACTTATTGATGGAAAAAGATTAAAGTAACAGTGATCCATCTGAAATGGAAAAATCATCATTTGTCAAGGAAAATTAATCAAATAAACATAAAGAGATATGAAAGAATAGCATCATTGTATTAGATAAAGTTTGCAAAAAATTTCAAAACATCAAGTAAATAGAGTATCTCCAATCTCTTGTCCAGAATTTTCCCTCCCAGAAAATCATCCCCAGTACATGTGAAGTCCACCCTTTAAATAATTATTAAAAGGGATAGATCCCCCAACAAAATGGGATCGAAAAAATATAAATAAAACTAATAACCAAGAAAATCCCACCATCTATTCCAAATCCCTAACAATTCCTCAATGTTGGGATAGTTAGCTGATTCGAACCCAAGTTGAGCATCACATTTATAATTCTCCATTTCATTTTTAGCTAACTTGTGTCAGATGTGGATGTAAATGTGGATCTTTCCTTCACTAGCCAAAGGTTGTCTGATTAGCTGATCCACATCTCCAATGCTGATATGATCGAGTCCCTGAATTTTCTCTTTTGCTTCATCTCGTTGACATTCGACCTGCTCAATAATCAGTCTTGGCGGATAGGGGTTCTTAATGAGATCCACTGTGGGAAAATGGAATGTCTCCATGATACCATCAACAACATACCACCTTCTTCCACACACAGCCTGTGCTTTCTTCATAGTATTTTCAACCATCTCATTAAGGTCAAGCCAAGCACTTAGTATAGTTCTAACCTTTTTCAGCTAAAAACTGTTGAGGATGATAATGTTTTCTGTCTTTTCCTTCATATATCTTTGCCAATCCATAATAGCATCATAATATTTGGATTCTTTGTCTCTCTTTTCTATCCGATCCTCAAGTACAACATACATCTTACCAAAAGTGATATAAGTTTCAAAAATATCATCCAGAGTTTGGAACAACTCACTTATCAATTCATGATGATCATGATTAGTCTTGATAGCCAATTCCTTGAAATCCTGTTATCTAAACCTAGAAAACACAGAATAAGATGCACTTGCAGTTGCATCTTCACATTACTTTTCAAGTGAAGCTATCCTCTGTGTAATGATGGAATTTGAAGTCTTCCCATTTTGCAATTCAGTTTGGAGGGATATATTCTTCACCTGTAATTCATCATACTTGTATTCGGATGCCTTCATAAGATAACAACATAAGCTTCATGTTCCCTTTTAGTCTTTTCCACTTCTTCCTTCAACTTGCTTATCTCTTCCTTCCTTCTGTCAAACTCCATTTTTAATGTATTAATTGCATGGAGGTTTGCACCTATGAATGCACCTAAAGCAACAATAGTATCTACTACATCCACTTGAGGATCACTAGACTGTTGAGTCCAGACTATTTGATTGGTGAAAGATGCATCCATACCACCTTGACCCCTGCTCCTCTTTTTTCCTTTTCTAACCACTGCTTTATCATATTTTTTGTAGTAATAGTCCGCAAGAGATATTACAATATCTTCATCAAACTCAGCTCTTGACTTAGTAACTGAGGAAGTCCCAATTACTATGGAAACCAGAGAGGATTTCTGAGTGATGGTGGGATGAGGCATAGGAATGATAATGTGGGTGGTAGGTAAAGGAGAAGAAATTTTTTGAACAACAGTTGTTACAGAAGTTGAAGATAAAATTGGAATAGAAGTTTTAGAGGCTGTAACGTGCTGTAATGTGAATGCTAACTGCTGGAAGCGATGATGAAGGCATTAAGATTTTTTCAGAAACAAATGATGATTCCAGAGTAAATGAAGGTAGGTGCAGAGGAGTCTTAAAAAAATGGGTCACTTCGGTAGTATATTGTAGCAAAGGGTGTTGGATTGAGATAGCTGGGATAGAAACAGGTGGTGAGGTCAAAGAATGATAGAGTTGGGATAATGGGGATAATGGGATGACCCCAACAGGTAGAGTGGAAAAAGTTTGGATGGATGAGAGGAGGAGTGCTACAGTTGATGAGACAGGAACATAAACAGATATTTGGATGCTTAAGTTAGGAATAAAATCTCCCATTCCATTATCATTGAACAAATTGCAAATGCTTTTAGAGGCTCAATCACTTCTTCTGTTACAAGCATAGAGGAATGCACTTCTTCTTCCACATCAGATTCACCAAGTTCAATGGTAGGTATTTAAGAAATAGTCACCTGTGTTTTTTGTTTCTTAAGTGGCTTAACGTCAACTTCCACTTGTTTTTCACCTACCGAGGTAACTGTAGTAGTCACATTAATGTCAGAAATTGGATTAGCACTTGCAGCTACTTGATTATCCAATGTAGAAGTTATATGTGCCAATTTCTGCTTTGACTACTGAGAAGTGTGCATCAGAACCTTCAGTTGTTGAGAGAATGTCCCTTCTGGGAGATCTTGCATAGGATATTTTCCCTTATTCTCCTCTGTGTTAGTTACTACTGATAGAACCTTTGTTGCTTGGGATTCCTTCTCTTCCCTGTCCTTTCTTACCTTTTCCAGGAAGTCTAGTTCCATTGCTTTGTAGCTCTAAATCCTCATTTTGAGTTCCTTTTTATACTGTAGGATCTGACTCTGTTCTTATTTTCTTTTGGTCTTGGATAATACCTCAGAAAAGGTATCTACCCCCTCATAGATAGATTCATCAGGGATTTCCTCATGAATATAATCAATCTTGACATGGTTCTGCTTAAAATGAGCATCCAAAAATCCTTTGGGATCATGTTTTCTTTTACGAGCAAAACCAAGTTTCAAGGAAACTATATGATCACTTAGCATTGCGGCCCAAGTTGAAATTGGAATGAGCAGTAATCCAAGTTTCAAAGGGAATTTAGGCCAACCTTTTCTTTTGGGACCAACAAGTTTCTTGTAAACCCCTTCGGTCACAGTCTAGAAATACACTTCTTCAATGACCAATCTATCAGGAACAATATTGGGAAGCATATGAATAGTGTTTCCACCCCAAATTATAATATACGAAAAATACTCGCGAACATACCAATCACCCATTGTAGCAATAAAGGCCTTCGCTTCAGCTAAAAAGGAGGGAGCTTCCCTTTTGAAGATCGAAAAATAAATGCCGCTGAGGAAGTGTTCACAAATATCATAGAACCTGGCTCCATAATTAGTATCCCATAATTCTGAATGGTAAATAGGAACTGGAGTAGCTGGTAAAGTCCAGTTCCATCCCAAATTGGGATATTGGAACTCAGTGCAGAATACGTCAATGAAAAGGGCCGAAAAGAAGAAATTGGGTTTCTTTTGGGCAGTAGCCTTTTGATAATCCTGGATAGCTATTTTTAGCTCTAGTGACAAGATAGAATCCCATGGGAAATATTCACCAGTATTTAGGACGTGATGAGCTATCGGATCCCATTCAGCTTTAAAAACAGAGCAATTGGGAAGACCATAAAGCTGACATAACATGGCTGCTAGAAAAGAATAGGGTTCCCTCAAACAAGTGACAAGATAAAGGTCATATTTTATCTGTGAGAACTTACCAGGTCCATTCATCCAAGATTTTAACATTTCATCAAAATTGAACCTGGTCTTGGAGGCTTGGGAAAATTCTGCATTGAGGGGTTGTCTAGCCGGTTTAAGGCCATAAGCTCTGATAAAGACCTTGGGACAAAAGGTAGCTAGCTACGACCCTGCACAATCATTGACGGAACGGTCTTTAGGGTTTGCATGTTCCACGATCCATTTGACTGCATCATTATAAGGAAGGATGGCAAGTCTGGAATCTATGGCATGGAGTCTAGAATCCCTAATTCTTTGGTATGCCAACTAGTCATTCTGTATATCATAGAAGTCGTCATTGTCAAAAATTGAGTATACCCTAGGACATTCAATCTGGTAAGTTTCAGTGACTCTGTCACTGGTATCCAATAAAATCCCAAAGTTTGGGTCCTTGGTCAACATGTCTTTTTGAAGGCTTTTGCAACGGGTAATCCCTGCCATTCTTGGAATTTGGGAAAACTATGTTTAAAAGCGTATAGAAAGAAATCAAAGCTAATTCAAACAAAGATACAGTAAACAATTAAACTAAAAACTGAATAATAAACCAACTTGAAATCACCATGGACTATGACGATGTTGTTTGGTAAAAAAACAGTGAAAATTCACACAGCACAGTAATTTGCAATAGTAAAAATGGTAAAGAAAAATATAAAATATCAGCCTATATATAGATTTTTCATGGGTCAAATTAAAGCCATAGGATTAAAATGAATAAATGGTCAGGAATAAATCTTGTGGGATACAGGATCACAATACAAAGTTTAAATTTTATTCACCATCCCGCAACCCGCATTTCGTAATTGCGGGATGCGGTATGCAGGATCACAAAATATCCAAATTTTATTTATCCCTTTCTGCAATCCGCATCCTACATATTGTGGGTTGCGGGTTGTGGGAACACACAACAAAAATCATAAATCAAATTACTTCCTGCAATCTGCAATCCTCAATTACGGGATGCGGGATGACCGACTGTACTCATAAAAAATGTCCCCGCATCCCACATTCCGCCTTGTGGGATGCGGGATGTGGGATGTGGGATGGAAAACTTGTAAATATTAAACTTCAAGGTCCTGTAATCTACATTGCAGGTTGTGGGAAGGGCATAATTTTTTGGAAAAAAATGTTCTTCCGCAACCCACCAAAAGCACACAAAACATGCATAAATTTCAAAAATTTAACTAAGTCAAATCACAAAACCCATGATAAAAGTTATGGGGACCCCAAAACTACTTAAGGATTTGATGAAAGTTACCTTTGCATGCAAAATTGGGGCTCCCATTTTTTAGATAAAACATGGGATCTGTTGTTCCTACAAAAATGGCAACTGGCTAGGACGACCTAGTTATCTTTGTAAAACAAGAGCTCTTTCACATAGAAAAACATGTCAGTAAGCAAATAGTTCAACCCGAGACTACATAAAAAGTTTATATAGAAATGCAGCCAATAGGCAGAATTATCAAAATGATTTGCACATTCCCATCCATGATCAATTTAAAGATGATGCAAATTTGATTAAGGAGGTATGAAAGGTAATAGGATCTCTTACTATCAGGCAAGCATAGGCACACAGTTTAAGTTGAACTTCGAATCAAACCTAAACATACTTTGGATCTCCAAACACAGGTCACCAAGATTATTTTTTTATTTTTTGAAAGAAACTTTATTGACATAAGACCATTGCCCCAATTTGGTGATCAGTGCCACTCACAGACCTGATCTGGAAACTGAACAAGTCAACTCGGTAAGGAGACCTCTTGTCTTCCATTTGTAAAACTGAAAGCAACTATCATGGTGTGAGAACCATCTAATGATAATTTCAGTCCAAAATCAAATCTATAATCATGGTAGGGTTGGCTTGTGATAAGACCCCACTGTCCTTATGTACAATAGTTGTCTTACAGAAACAACAATAATTTATTTGCATATGAATTGCAAGACACTACCATGGTTTTAAATCCACATAACAGTAGTGTTAGTCACCGATGCTTTGCAGATCATGAATGAACCGACCTGTGATAGGATATTCCATCTTTCAGCAAAACTGAAATCCATCCCCCCAGTTATATGGCGAAGATGTCATTCCACCAAGCATCTATGAACCTAATGGGCTGGCTCATGATGAGACCCCCCATCTTACAATCCATAATAAAATTATTTTTTCTGTGTGACTATTATAGAATCCATAATAGATAAGGCCAACAAGGTTATAAAAGTATGATGTAGTGCACTAATGAGACCCGAGACAAGAAGAACCAGTTACCTTCCCGACCTCCATCACATGAATAAAGAATATGTAAAGATATTGAACAGGATAAAAATTTATTAATATGGGATCCCACAATTATTGGTTTCCATTCATATATAAGACAAATCTTGACACAGGCTAGAAAAAAGGTTGAAACTGACAATGTATTAAGGTTCATAGTGCTGTAATCTTGAGAGAAACTAATTATCTGTCATTACCAAATGTGCAGAGATTATTAAAAGCCTACTAATATCAAGTAAACACTCAAAACAATGAAAATAGAAAATAACGCACCAAACCTATGTACATGATTCGTGAAAATGTTCAGACAAAATAATTTTTAAGCAGAGAAACATTCACTGGGTAGGTTTCAATGACTCCTTCCAGTGTCTGTAATTGAACAGTGCTAGGACCAATATTTTCTGTAATAATGAAACATCCCAGCCAAAGGCATTGAAACTTGGTATACTCATTATTGTCTTTATGCTTCTTATCCCATCTCAGTACCAAATCTGCTACTGAAAAATCTCTATCAAAAGAAGATTTCTCGTCGAACCATTTTTTCACCAGCTGTTGGTGTTGATATAATTTTTTCTTGGATCTTGGGCCTATCTTCTTCTAACTTGAGCATATTAGTAATCTTCTACTAAATTGGGGATGAATCATCTTCTTGGATGGATAGGGATAATTGTAATGAGGGGATGGTTACAGCGTATGATGTCCTATGTGTTTCATGACATTAAACATGTTCTTGAACCGTACCTTGACGACCTCCCTGCTCATTCACAACGATGGGAGGACCACATCGGTCATCTTAGAGACATATTCCTGAGATGCCGTCATTATAATATACGGCTCAATCCACATAAATGTGTTTTTTGTGTTGAGACGGGATGTCTACTTGGCTTTGTGGTATCCAAACATGGCATCCAGATCAATCCTTTGAATATTGTCGCTATCATTAATCTACCTACCCCAACCAACCTCCTTGAACTCCAAAGTTTGCAGGGGAAGGAAAAATTTCTCCATCGTTTCGTGTGCAATTTCACAAAGAAAACACACGGTTATATGTGTCTCCTAAAGAAGAACACTCCATTCTTCTGGGATGACCAGGCCCAATGCGCCTTTGATAATCTTAAGCACGCTCTGACTCATTCACCTATGATACACCCCCGAAATTATTCAAAGGAATTTCTCTTGTATATTGCTGCCTCTGCTACTAACATCGCCATGGTTTTAGTGCAGGACAATCTCCACGGTCAAGAGCATGTGATTTATTATGCCAGTACAAATCTTATTGATTCTAAAACCCGTTATTCACATGTGGAGAAGTTAGAATTGGCCACGGTCATTGCTGTGCAAAAGTTTTGTCAGTACATTCTGCTTCGTACCACCATCGTATTGGCAGACCAGAACCCAATGTATTACATTCTGACTCGTCAGGTACTCAGGGGCAAGTACTCCCATTGGATCATCATCCTTCAGGAGTTTGAACTGGATTTTTCCAAGGCCACATCAAAGAAATCCTTGGTTTTTGCAGAGCTTATGTGTGATCTTCCCTGTGCTACAATGAAATCCGAGCCCAATGATTCATTTCTGGATGAATTCCTATTCCTGATTAGCACTATTGATCCTTGGTATGGAGATTTACTGATTTATCTCCAGACCCAGCATTTTCAACTGCATTTATCTCGTGATGATCACCACCGTATCCGTCACCACGCAAAGTACTATCTTATCTTGAATGATACCTTGTATAGACGTGGGATCGACTCCATTCTCTAGCGATGCCTCACCCATGAGGAGGCTAAACACGTGTTGAATGATTGCCACTATGGAGCATGTGGTAGTCATTTATCTGTGATGGCTATAGCCCAGAAAATAATTCGCATTAGCTATTTCTAGCCTTTTGTCTTCAAAGACTGTCATGAGGTTGTTAAGAAGTGCCCACCTTGTCAACATTTTTATCCTAAAAAGCACACCCATCCTGCTCTGCTTCACCCCGTCATTGACATTGGCCCATTCACCAAATGGGGGATTGACTTCATGCATTGTAAGCCTACCTTAGCTGGGGGGCATGGTTATATCATCGTAGCCATGGATTATTTCACAAAATGGGCTGAGTCCATACCTACATATGCAGAAGATGGTAAGACTGTCGCTCTCTTCTTGTTCAATCATATCATAGCTAGATTTGGAGTTCCACAGTCCACCATCACTGATCATGGATCTCATTTCCGTAATCAAATGATGGAGGAACTGAGTGTCAAGCTAGGTTTTCACCATGAAAACTCTACACCGTATTATCCGCAAGCTAATGGTCAGGTAGAGGCCATTAACAAAGTTTTGAAAACTATGCTTCGTCGGATCGTTGGAGATCATAAATCCAATTGGCACCTCATTCTTTTTTCCACTCTTTGGGCTTATTGGACTTCCATGAAAATAGCTACTGGTTTCACGCCATTCCAGCTTGTTTATGAACTTGAAGCTGTCTTGCCGATCCAATGTCAGATTCCATCTTTACAACTTGTCGTCGAACTTCTCCTAGACACTTCCGCGGAGGAAGAGAGATTTATGTATTTGAATAACCTTGATGAGACTCGCAGAGATGCTGCCTTAGCTAATGAGGCGCATAAGAAACACGTCAAGGCACAATATGATAAATCTGTCCAGCCTCATGTTTTCAATGAGGGTGACCTAGTATTGACTTATGACTAGAGATATGACAAACTAGGGAAGGGTAAGTTCGAGTGCATGTGGTATGGAACTTTCGTTATTTCTAAGGTGTTAGAGAAAGGAGCTTACGAGCTTGTTGATTATGATGGAATCCCTTATGATGGAATCCCTTTGGGGCAATCTCTCAATGGGTTGTACCTGAAAATGTACTATGCCTAGGTCTTCTTGGATAGTATCTTGTATATATGTATATTGATTGACTTTCAGTATGCTTTTAGTATTTTCAAGATGGTTTTGAGTTTTAGTGTCTGCATCTGTTTATACCATGTTTTGTTCATGCAGATGGCTTTCTATGGCTTTGCTGATGGTGCCTGCTGCCACACCTTGAATCTCGCCTCAGCTGCTTCGGTTCTCTATTCCCCAGCTAAAGATTTGGTCAGTTTAGGAGCGGTTTGCATAGGTCCCGCTACTAATAACATCACCAAGTATGAAGCAGTCATCAGTCTCTTGACTGAAGCTGCCTCCCAGGATGTCCATGATCTAGTAGTGTTAATGGACTCATAGCTCATGGTTTGTCATTTGAACCATGTCTACACCATTAGGAACCTGGTGCTCCTTCGCCTCTTTCGGAGGGTACATTTGTTAGAAAGATGATTTGGAACCATTACCTATAGGCATATCCCTAGGGAACATAATGTAGTTGTCGACTCATTGGCTAATTACATCCTAGATTGGCATATTTCCCATTCATGATGTTAAATCAAACATGGTACATTGTAAATAAACATTTGCAGACACATAGAACTCATATAAAATGCATTGGTCCATTTGAAACATATAAACACCGTGTAAAAGTCTGTATATATATATACAAAAAAGTTTTACAAAAAATAGGTCCCGAGACCTCATCTGAAGCATGTAATATTTCAGGAAAAATCATCATACAAAACCTGAAGCTATCAGTTTTTAGTATACATGTCTCATACACTCATGGTGCTTGTGATAGCACATCACTGCTTGAGCCACCCTATGTAGCAGCGTGCTAAATTTTCCTAGTACTCCCACTGTAGATCTCTGATATTTAGTCGGGAGGTCATCTATGTCAGCATCTGGGATGTCCAGAATCAACCTCTCCAGGTTCTCCTCTAGCTCCCCAGTGATATCATCACCCTGTGGTACGAAGCGAGCCCTGGCTCGCCTATCCAATGGAGATGCTCCTCCAGGCCTCGCTGCTCCAACATCTACATGAGAACAAACAGGTCTCGTCACTTATCATAAAAAATATAAAACTTTAAAAAACATAAAAACATTATCCATTTTAGGGTTTCTTTCTTCTTACCAATGTCACCCCACTGCCCTCCAGGTGGGAGTGGTAGGTCGGGATCTCCTGTAAAGTCCATGCCTACATAGGCATATCCCTCAACCATGAGCATCTGATCCCGCAACCATCTGAAGAATGGATCACTGAACTTCACTCTACCCCTACCCGCTCCTGTGCGAGCCATGACCTGGACCCACCTCAGCATACGGGGGTCCCATGCTCTTAGACTCCGGAAAGTCACCTGGGGCCTCATCTGTGGGACCCAATTGAAGAAGAATCAGGCTAAGATGGAACCAAAGCCGAACTACTTCATCTCTCCCTGCCAACATTTAGTCAGCTGATCCTTGAAGATTGGAAGCATCGCTTCCACCCAATTGAACACCATAGGTGCCACGGCCTCTATGGAATATAGCATGTGTTCCTTGGAAGCCTGGTGCACACCGTAGCTCCCAGCCACCCTCTACATGGTGAACAGAATGATCCGTAGAGCCCTATCTGTCACTGCCCTGATGGTGCACACCCTGGCTCCCGGCCACCCTATGGTGAACAGAATGATCTGTAGAGCCCTATCATGTTAACTCCCCGATGTGCCCTCTCTGGTGGTGGTGTTCCCACCACAGGAACCTGTCAGTGAGATGGGGGCATCCCGTCTTGATAGATCGGTTAGAAAGTAGATATCCTCTACCTCCACTGTAAGTATATGTGCCTCCACCTCGAAATACTATTGTTCTGGATTCCACATCTGCAATATGTGTTCCAGTAATCTCTCATGGGATACCATGCTTGGAGTCTGAAAGAACTTTAAAAGTCCACAGTCTCGTAATGCAGCAATGCAACCTGCATTTCTTTCAGCAGCAGCATCCTCATTATCATGTGTTCTTTCCTTCCATATCACCATGTTTTGAGTCACCTAGACCTGACAAAAACAACAATGGTATGCATTAGAATCATCCTTGAGTCATTGGAAATCAAAATAATGAGTTTTTTCTACCCATATCATTTGATTAGGTTCTCCATGGTCGGCACTTCCTATGCCCCATTGGAGAAAGGAGGTGGCATCGCCTGTCCATCATGTTCTTGGCGCAGTTCTTGGGTGGTACCGCGTATCCCGTAAGGGGTACCTGCGGTGCCTGCATATTGGGTTTTAGGGATTTCTAGATAGGCCCAAAACCCCCCCAAATCTCAAAATAGAAGCTATGAAATGAAATATGAAGGTCTTAGATGTTACCTACGACTGATGGTGCTAAAAATGGACGGTGGAAACTCCCGATATCAGTGGTGAAAGATCTGGCTATAAAATGCTCCAAGTGCTCTCTGCTAGAGGTAAATAGTGAAATGTTTTGATTTTTTACTATTTACTTGACTTATATAGACATTTTTGGGTCCGAATTAATATAGTTTTGATATAAAATTGTATTTTAGCCAAATTTCATTTTTCATAATCCCTTAATGTTGGTCTAAAATGCATTTAACACTTGTTTCTAAGCCGTCTACAGGATAAGAGAACTTTAGTAACAAGCTTTGGAAAGTTTGTTTATGGATTTTTCATACTTTCACAAAACGAAAAAGGTCATCGAGCGTTTATTACGACAATTTGTCACACTCGTTAAAAATCTAGTATCAAATTTTCGAGTCCATTTCAAGTTTCTTTCCAGGCTCGTAAAATACAACATTGTGTAAAGAAGCGTAATGGAGTCCTCTTTTCACCTCTTTTTCATGCTCCTTAAACACGAAAAATTTGTCAAGTCCATTTCTGATTCTTTCCAGGCTCATAAAATATGACATTTTGCAAAGAAACCCTATGGAGTTCTCTTTAAACCCTTTTCAGGCCCCCTAAATATGAAAAGATCGTCGAGCGATCTTGTCTTCTTCACGCTCGTTAAAGTATTTGAAGAGTCGTTTATCCGATGGTAGGTTATCTCTTTTTCGGTTCAGATCGAACTATTTATGAAAAAGGATCACTCTAGCCAATCATGACTAGAAGAGTTCTCTAAGGTATTATTTTACACTTTTTCGGGCCTTAGAGACTAAATCATACGAAAAAGGACCCCTTTGGAGTCTTCTTTCGTATTCGTTCAAACTCTCTAAACATGAACGATACTGAGTTTTCTTTCGGTGGACTCGTTAAATTAAACATTGAAAGACCCATTTTTTGGGAATGAACCCCTCCTCTCTCTAGTTCGTAAAATATATGAGTCTGGACTTGTCTTCCAACAAGCTATATCGAGTATTTGTTACCCTCTTTGAACTCGTAAACTGAAAAAGAGGCACTCATCAATCATGATGGGGGAAATGGGAAGGCAATCATTTTATAAATAATGGCAGTTGTTTGTCGTTACCTTTGAACATGGCACTTGTCTGCACAATCATGTCAATCAATTGGGTATTCAACTGATCTCTGTGACAATCCACTTTCATGAGTCATGTCAATCCTTTGAGTCTTTCAAAAGAATGCATTGTCCATTGTTGCATTGTGTGTCTGTCCTGTTCAGTCATGCTGCCAAGTCATTTTTTTGTGCCACCCAGTGTTCAAGGGGAATTTGAAGAAGTTTTACCTCTGTAGTCTACACAGTCTTTGTGTCAGTATCTTTGAGTCAGTCATATGGTTACTACATTCACATCATTCCAGAACTATGTTTCGAGTTTTGTGTCGTCGATATGGGACTCATCATGGCCCTCCTTCGACGAGACTATTCCTGTCGACATCAACTCATTATCCAGGAAATAGTCTTAGAAACAATATTTAGTACCTTGAGATCTGTATGCCTTAATGACAGTTTCTCTCGCTCTCGACATAGGTTCACATCATCAACATTTGATCGATAGAATCGACTGGGTGTTTGAAATCAGGACATCTATTCGCACTCAGTAGATTGTACTAAGTTACCTTGGGAATCATTGACATTAATGGTGATCTCCCTCGCACTTATTAACAGTTCACATCATTGACCGGTAATCAAGTGGTTTCTACCATGTTCGACTTCAGATCATTGTAATCACATGGATAGAATCGTACGTTGTGGAAGATGAGACAAAGACCCTGGGTATTTGTTTAAAAGTGCTCATTGTTTTTTCCCCAAGTTGCGATGGAGTTGTGTATGTAGCATGGATCCACATTTGTATGGTCATGGCTATGCTCAAATTTGTGTCTATATGACATAGATCTACGTTGTGTGTCTAGTAGTTATGTCCAAGTTTGAGTCCTCTATCACATGGATCTACGCTGTATTCTAGTAGCCATGCTTGTTTATTCCTCTCATGGATCTGCCTTGTATTGGTCTGCAGCTATGAGTTGGGTTACTTGTGTCTATGAGTCAACATACTGATGTACTACAGATGCCTACTTGACAACATGCTCCGATCGAGCCGACATTTTCATCTCTTGGCGATGACTTGTTCTCAAAGCTCTCGTTTATCGTATCCCTCTAAGACTCATGCTTTGGGGGGCATCTTGTTATACCAAAATCCTGTCACCATCATGTGATAAGATATTTGACATACCTACTTGCCCTAAATCCTAGCTTCTAGAGTGGAAACTAAATGGTTTTTCATCAATATTTCATACAAATTCCTAGCACCGCGCATGCCCCTTTATCCAGGAGCGGTACCCCTGTTCACACCGGACATCATCTATTGTCCATAAGCGGTGTGTTGCAGCTGCAACAATTTTCCCTAAATTTCTTAAAATTTTGGGCCCCTCCTTTTAATTTAGCGTTTGTCGTTAATCGTGTGCTCCTCGATCTGTTGTTGGTCACACTTTGATTTGAATGATTATGGAAGGTTCATAACACCCGTCCTGGTTCTCAAGTGGTTGCCTGTGTTTCTAAGTGTATTGGATCACAGATTTTAAGTTTGATTTGCTTGTCAAAGGGCCACCGTTTCAGAAGCAGTCTTTTTCGTTGCTGGAATTCAGAGTCTTAAGCACTTAGAATTTTTCATTTTTTGATCGGGGGCTGTAGTCTTCTTTAGCTTCCGCCGTTGCGGCTCCAAAGCAAATAAGCTTTTCTAAGCCTAAAACATTCCGCTATCTGATGCATCAGTCTTATTTTCCGCCGTTGCGGCTCCTAAACCGATTCTTAATCCGAAGGTCGAATTGCTCCAACTGCCGATGAGTATTGTCTTTTAATCACTTTCCCGTAGTCATTTCTTTTCTACCGTTGCGGCTCCCAAAGTTGATTAGCCATCCAAAACATAAAGAGCTCTAATTTACGATGCACGTTTACCTTTTAGTCGCACACCCAAAACCTTTTCTCTTCCACCGTTTTGGTTGAGAAATCCTTTTCGCGTCCGATGTCGAAGCCTTCTGAGTTCCGACTAAAGTTTTCCCACCTACATCGTGTGTCTTCCACCTTTTCCCTTCCACCGTTGCGGCTCTCAAAGTCATTGAGCTTCCAAAAGGGAAAGCCGTCCAATTTCCGATTCAAAGTTTTTCCCGTCCTCCCGTCGCATGCCGGTAGCATTGACTCTTCTGTCATTTCGGCCGGGAAAGCCATTTGGCTTCCGGTGTTGGTTTCCTCCCGATTTCTGCCATTGGCTTTGTTATCACAAGCCTGTGGAAGAACGAGGTATTATTTTCGGCTTTTGTATAATGAAGGTGGTGCACCTGACCCTTTCTTGTGGATTAGCCGTTCAGTCAGTTTAGTTTGCTGCTGTTTAAATGTGTTTCCCACAAATGATGCTTGTCGTTTGATTGCAGGTATTTTCCGAATATTGGTCAAGGGAGGCAGACCTTTTGGTAAAGGTAGAGCTGAAACCAGAAGTATCGTAAGGTGGACAAACCAAAGAAAAGACAAAATGAATGGTGACAAAGGAGCAGTTCTGAAAGGTCTGGTAGTTACTTAGACACTCATGGGCATGCATAGAAAACATAAAGGAATATGAAGCATTGGGGAGCTGAAAGGTCATTCATTTGGGGGGCATCCCAAACAGTCTGCGGCTATAGTTTAAATACTTGAAAGTTAGAATTTACGGAGGGCTTTTTCCGTGGAAAAACTTGTAAATGATTTGCTTGTAAGAGGAACTATTTCGTTTTACAATCAGAGACTGCAATTTTGCTTGTTGGAGAAAGTGCGATATGGAATGCATCAAATGTAATTAAATGAGCAATGTTGAAGGGGAACTATTTCATTTTTAGCTGTGTCTCATTAACTATGAGATTGTTCTAATTTCTTGAACCTATGTTCTTGGTGAATGTTCTTCAGTATATTTTATGATGTTTTCCAATGTGAGTAATAGAAGCTGTTCATAAGCAATTGGCTATTTGATTGCCCAAATATCAGTAATTGTTCATGTGTCTTGAAAGAAGTGTCAGCTATCTGTAGCTTTTCATAATGCATGCACAAATTATATTTCTCACCAATTAATGATAACCTTGCTCCCTAGGGATAGATTAGGTAGTTAGTTTATTTTCTTGTTAATGTGATTTAGATGCTGGTAAGGGCTAAGACAAGAGGTAAGAACTTGCGCATCACATTGTGACTGCTCCCTGCATCCTTATCACCCTGCATTTAATTAGGCACTTGCATTTCATACATTAAGTCAAAAAATACAAAAATATATGGTAGCCGGACCACAAACCGGACGGATTCCCTATACCAAATAGTCAACGGGCTAGTTGGGAACGTTGATTGGGGAGATTCCCTTTCTGTTGTTGCCTATGAATTGCGAGGCCCCAACATTTTTGGCGCTAGAAGGAGGGCCGCCAGTGTATGGCTGGCCGAGGAAACCCGTTTTCCCGAGAATATTCCACGGGTGACGGTTCTGAAAGCAGTGGGTTTCATAATCCAATTTCGGAAGAAAGAGAATATCTATATTCTATTGGCAATGAAATTGTTAATGATCTGAGAAGACACATCAGGGCATATGTAAAGAAGATTGGAGGATTTCCAATCATCCCTGAATTTCCCAGAAGAGAGTATAAAAGGAAAGATCGTCCTGTAGTGGAAGACTCGGTGTTGGTTGGAGACTGGGAAGAACTTGTAGAAATAGCCTTACAGGAAGTGGTGCTACCTTTGAATCAAGAAGGCCCAGAAACCCCTCACAGTTACCCTGCTCATACTCCAGTTGGTTCACCTCCCCATTCTCCACCTAGACTCATGGCTGGCGTAAACGCAAACCAACCACCTAACCCACCAAATCCACCACCTGCATGGAGAGCCAGATCACCATTGAACCTTACACCTCCATTACACGACCTACCTCAAGCCTTTGACAAGATGTTGCCCAAGTTTGACCCCAATGAGAAAATATTAGTAGATGATCACCTACAAAGTTTTTACTTGGCAATTGAAGGATTAAGGGCCGGGGAATATGAAGATGTGGTATGCAGACTATTTTTGCATACCCTTAAAGGAGCTGTAGCATCATGGTACTTTGGGTTGCCTACTAACTCTATCCCTGATTGGGATACCTTCGAAAGAATTTTCAAAAGTAAGTATGCAACTCAGAAAACTCATGCAGCCCTCATGAAAGGGCTATGCGCCTTGAAGAAAGAAAGAAAGGAAAAGGTGCACAGTTTCACACAAAGGTTTGCAGCCTATCTCAAGAATTTTTCTGAAATGGATAGACCTTCAGACAAAGTTCTGATTGAATATTATACTTCAGCTTTAGGCCCTGATCTGGCCATGTTTGCCAAAGGCAGGGCCAAGCCTAATTTGACGGAAACCTATGAAGAGGCTGAAGTAGTGGAAGCTGAAAGAGAGAGTATTGAAGACTATCCAGAGCAGTCAAGAGAAAAAGGTGCAGGCAGAAAATCCTTATTGTTTACTAAACCTAAGGAAGAAAAATCACCAGATCTAGAAAATATGGCCAAAATGATGCAGAAGCTTTCCAACAAAATCATAGACTTGGAGAAAGAGAAAGAGGCACCAAAGTTTTATAAGCCATATTATAAGAAAAGAGAGGACAACAATCAGTCTCAACCTCCTCCGCACAATACAACATCCCTGAATTTAACAGAGACAGGGATGGAAAAATTTTGCACTTTCCACCAACAACCCCACTCTGAAAAGAATTGTCTGCAATGGATAAATTCAATGACGTTGGTCATGAATCAGATGTTGGATTCTAGATTAACAGAAGAAGGAGATGAAGAAAGAAAAGAGAGTTCTTCTTCTACTTATACGAAAGAACAGGAAGAAGAAACCATGGCTTTATGGAATTATGTCTCGTTATTTGATGCTGAAGAGGAAAAGGCTCAAGGGTACAAGGATGTTATGGAAACCAACTTAGCCACAAGGAGCCAAGGGATGGTTAAGGAAGACAGTCTTATACTCCCAAAGATTAAGAGGCTATAGAGAAATGTTAAGAAGAAATTTCAAAATAAATCCTTGGCTGATAAGATTCCAGAATTCACTATTACCAGCCAATATCCGAAGTAGAATGATACGTTGGCTGGCCAAATGAAGGAAAGATGAATGCTGATAAACCTCACCCCATTGAGCAGCCGATGGATTATGACATAGTGGAGGATTTAAAGAAGGTAAAAGTGAATGTTCCACTATTCGAAATGTGTAAAGTGCCACAGCAAAAGGAAAGCTTGTTGAAAGCACTTGAAGCAACAAATGAGAAGCTGCCCGCTAACAATCAACCTCAGGAAGAAGAAGAAATTGGAGAAACTAGTGCTGGAGGTAAACCTAAAAGCAAACATCCACCTTTCCTCCTCACGTTTGAAATTTTCAATCATAATGTACACAATTGCTTGGTAGACTCAGGGGCGTCGGTAAATGTTATGCCCATATCAGTCTGTAAAAAGATCAATGGGTAGCCTAAGCCATCCACGTGGAGGGTGGTTCAATTGGATAGAATGGATGTAAAGGTGATTGGTGAGCTGGAAGATGTCCTAGTCCATCTGGCATCTAATGACAAAGTTTGCCAAGTTATTAACATCATGGTGGCTGATATACCAGATGCTTACGGTCTTGTCCTGAGCAGAGATTGGTTGGCCAAATTAAATGGAAATTTCACCTTAGATTGGTCCCATCTTTGGTTGCCATACAAAGGGAGTCCAAACCAGATTAAGATTCTAAGAGAGCCTCACATGAAGTACAATGTTACTCAGCAGGAGGAGAAGAATGTACCAGTGGATTCTGTACTGGGAAACTATTTTATTGAGTTGGAACCAGGGAATTATCAAGCGGAAGAAGCCAGCAACACATCTGACACCTCGCCTGATCTCCTTTGATTCTCACAGGCTGATGAGATTGACTGTAATATAGTAAGCTTAGCAGTAGGAGTAGATTCACCTTCAGTAGTTAGTGATTTTTGGATTTTGTTTTTTGATGGCTCTAAGACATTAGAAGTGTCAGGGGCTGGCTATGTCCTGATCGACCCACAGAAGAATAAACATTTCCTTTCATGTTGATTAGAGTTTGAGTGTACTAATAATACAGCTGAGTATGAAGCACTGGTGCAGGGGCTAAAGAAGGCAATTGAATTAAAGGTAAGTAATCTAAAAGTTTTTGGGGATTCTGAAATTACTGTGAAACAAATCCGGAATCAGATACATTGTGTTTCTCCTCACTTAAAGGCTTACCAAAATGAGGTATGGGACCTGCTTAAATGTTTTAATGCATTCAACATTATTTCAATTCCAAGAATTTAAAACACAGCAGCTGACCTGTTGGCCACATCAGCCGCTAGGCTCGTACCCACTAATAATCGATGTTCTGTCGAACTACTTTTCAGGCCCTCAGTACCGGATATGATCACCAACTTATGAGTGTTTGACGATGATCAACAAATAATAGAATGCTTAACAAATGATGAGGTCTTTAAAGGAGCCATTATAGATGATGAGGAACATCAGGCCAAGATGAAATATGACAATTTCATTCCTAAAGGTGTCAGAACGTTAGAAAAAATGTTCGATTTAAATGAAAAGTTCAGAAGACTAGCCAACATGAAGACCCACAGCTCATCTCTACAGTTCGAGCTGATAAATTTAGGGACTGAGATGAATCCCAAATTTGTGAATCTTGGCAAGTGTTGTTCACCAGCAGAAAGAGACAAATTCATCAGTTTATTTAAACAATATAAAGATGTTTTTGCATGGACATACGAATATTTGAAAACATATGACACCAGCATCATCAAGCATATCGTCCCCATTAAAGCAGGCGTCAATCCATATCAGCAATAGTTAAGAAAAATGCATCCAAAATTGGAACCACTGATTCAGAGTGAAGTGAAGAAATTATTGGATGCTAGAATCATTTTCAAAGTCAGACACTCTGAGTGGGTATCAAATCTGGTACCAGTGAGAAAGAAATCTAGAGAAATCAGGTTATGCATGGATTTCAGAAACTTAAACCGAGCTTCAGATAAAGATAACTACCCTGTGCCACCCATGGAGCAATTGCTGCAAATGGTCTCTGGTTATGAACTGTTTTCATTATTAGATGGTTTCTCTGGCTACAATCAGGTATTAGTAGCCGAAGAAGACAGATTGAAGACCACGTTCAGGACCAAATGGGGAACCTTCGCCTACAGGAGAATGCCCTTTGGGCTTATAAATGCTGGAGAAACCTTTCAGAGAGCTATGGACATAGCTTTCCACGGATTGATTGGCCGAAGTGCTATAGTATACCTTGACGATATTACAATATTCTCAAAGAGAAGAGAAGAGCACGCATTTCACTTAAGGCAAATTTTTGAACGCTGTCGGAAATACGGTATCTCACTCAATCCTAAGAAGTGTGTGTTCGCTGTCACGGAGGGCAAGTTGTTGGGTCACATAGTTTCAAAGAAAGGAATCTCTATAGATCTAGAAAGAATAAAGGCTATTGAACAAATCCCCTTGCCCCATAATAAAAAGGGGATGCATTCATTTATGGGAATGATAAACTTCGTGCGAAGATTTGTGCCTGATTTTTCTCAGATTGTCAAACCACTACAGCAGATGGTGAAGCAAAATGCACAATTCAAGTGGACTGAAATTGAAAAAAATGCATTCAGCAAAATTAAAACTGCTGTTGCACACGCACCCTCCCTGAAAAGTCCAAATTTGGACAAATATTTTATCTTGTATACCTTTGCATTCAATGATTCATTAGCAGCTGTGCTCACCCAAAAGGAAGATGGGGGGGATGAATCCCCAATATCCTTTATGATTACTGGTCTACAGGGGGGCAAATTGAACTACCCAACTGTTGATAAATAAGCTTACGCTGTATTCAAAGCAGTAAAGCAATTCAGGCCTTATATTTTAAAAAATAGAACCAAGGTGATCATCCCCTACCCAACTGTAAGGTCTCTTCTTATACAGAAGGAGTTAGGAGAAAGAAGAGGCAACTGGGTAACAGCTCTTCAAGAGTACGACCTTGAGTTCAAGCCGGCATCTATAGTTAAAGGACAAGGGTTGTGCAAATAGATGACTGAAACTGGAAAAGATGAAGAACACACCTAGGAGGATGAAGCCGAATTACATGTAATGGAGGTATGCGCTTTGTTTACAACTCTCGAGTCTTGGTATAGAGACCTTGTGCATTACCTACAGGCAGGGGTGTTTCCAGAACATTGGAGTTCCAAGCAAAGAAGAGCACTGCATCTTAAATCAGCCTCCTATCAACTTGTTGAAGGAGTATTATTCAGAAAAAATTATGACGGGGTTCTTCTCAGATGCTTAGAAAAGGAAGATGCGAAGAAAGTAATGTTAGAATTGCATGACGATCCAGCTGGGGGACATTATTTAGGAGATACTACAGCCCACAAAATCCTCAGAGCCGGTTACTATTGGCCTACCCTCTTTAGAGATGCACACGCACATGTCAGGAAGTGTGATATTTGCCAAAGGTGTAGTGGGAGACAGCCTAAAGCAGCAGCACCTCTAAATCCTGTGATGATCACGGAGCCATTCGAGCAATGGGGACTTGATATTATTGGAGAAATAAAACCAAATTCCTCTTTGCAGCACAAGTACATTCTTACTGCGAACGATTATTTCACTCGCTGGGTCGAAGCTATTCCACTGTGCAAGATAAATGAAGACGAAGTCATCAGCTTCCTACAAGACCACATCATGACCAGGTTTGGAGTTCTAGTTTCGTTAGTTTTAGATAATGCTAAGTACTTTTCATCAATTAAATTGACCGCTTTTGCCCATGATAAAGGGATAAAATTGCATTATTCTGCTAATTACTATCCACAAGGAAATGGCCTGGCTGAATCCTCCAACAAAAATCTGATTAGAATTTTAAAGAAGACTGTGGTAGAAAACCAGAGGAGTTGGCACTCAGCATTACCAAATGCCCTTTGGGTCGATAGAGTCACCCCCAAGTCTGTGATTGTAGTGTCTCCATATACCCTTGTCTATGGTAAAGAAGCCATCCTTCCTCCCAATATCATGCTACCATATTCCATACTAGCTCAAGAGCTTAGGGGGTCGGATGATGAATTTTTGCAAATAAGAATATATAATCTCCTGAAAGCAGAAGAGGATAGATCTAAAGCCAGAGAATGCTTTAAGCAACAGCAGGATTTATTTAAGAGATGGTTCGACAAGCATAAAGCTGGAACAAAAGACTTTGAAGTAGGAGACTTAGTCCTCAAATGGGATCACCCCCATGATGAGAAAGGAAAGCACACTAAATTTCAGCAGTTGTGGGTAGGCCCTTTTCAGATTGCAGCAAAGCTTGGCCCTTCTACTTACAAGTTGCAGGATCTTCAAGGGTGGGAAGAGAACTTACCAGTGAATGGTTTGGTTCTCAAGTCTTACTTTTCATGAGTTTCGTTGAGTTCTTCTGTCTTGTATATAAATAATTTGCTTGGCTGTCTTTTGAGTCATGTTTTTCTCAGTTTTCTTTAGTTTGTTTTTCTTGATTTTAAATAAAGGGAACGAACCCATAGTTGCATGGGGAACATCAAAAGGTTTGGGAATGATAGACATTTTTGAGTCTCAGATTGTGTGTTGCTAAAAGAACTTCTTCCAGTTTAGCAGTTTTCTCGAATAAACTCTGTGTGCATTGAAGTCCTGCTTAACCCCTGTGAAATAAACTGGATTCGAAGAGTCTGGAATACTATGTTGAGGCTCCATCCATGTCACACTTAAAATGTTCTAAGGAGCGACAGCAGAGGACCCATGGAAAAGAGCAAGGTGAACAGTATATTAAATATAAATGATCCCATGCCAAGAAACGAATGCCAAAACTCAAATAAAGAGTCAAAAAACTCCTATGAAAGCATCATTAATCAAAGCAGGTGCTGAATCATAAGTACTAAATTGCTGAAAGATCCTCTCCATCCATGAGCTGAAACTTGAAATACACCACTCACACAAAAGGACACTATGGGATAGAGGATCCTGAATTAAAATTCAATAAGAAAGGCATGCAGGAGGACTCATACGAAAAGGGACAAAAGTTCGAAAGCACGAAAAAGTGCTAAAGTGGCATGGGAATGAGGAACAAATGAATATTTCTGTTTACCATATGCTACAATCCTGTGATGTCCAAAGCTGTCAGCCACCTGAAGACAAAGGTAATAATGAAACTCATCTTCTGGCCTCAACAAAGTTATCTGGACTTGAAAATATTGGTTTCCACTCTCCAAAATTGGACTATTATCAATGATTGAAGGAAAACACTTCCGACATTCGAGAAATCCAGATAGCTGGAAGAATTCAATAGGATGCTTTTTTTTGTTAAACAGTCTGTCACTCAAAGATAAATTGCCCAAAGATCTAGGTTCACCAGGTAATCACCAATTGTTGTAGCTACAGCAATTTTCCCTAAATTTCTTAAAATTTTGGGCCCCTCCTTTTAATTTAGCGTTTGTCGTTAATCGTGTGCTCCGTGATATGTTGTCGGTCACACTTTGATTTGAATGATTATGGAAGGTTCATAACACCCGTCCTGGTTCTCGAGTGGTTTCCTGTGTTTCTAAGTGTATTGGATCACAAATTTTAAGTTTGATTTGCTTGTCAAAGGGCCACCGTTTCAGAAGCAGTCTTTTCCGTTGCTGGAATTCAGAGTCTTAAGCACTTAGCGTTTTTCATTTTTTGATCGGGGATTGTAGTCTTATTTAGCTTCCATCGTTGCGGCTCCAAAGCAACTAAGCTTCCGAAGCCTAAAACAGTCCGCTTTCTGATGTGTCAGTCTTATTTTCCGCCGTTGCGGCTCCTAAACTGATTCTTCATCCGAAGGTCGAATTGCTCCGACTGCTGATGAGTATTGTCTTTTAATCACTTTCTCGTAGTCATTTCTTTTCCGCCGTTGCGGCTCCCAAAGTTGATTAGCTGTCCGAAACATAAAGAGCTCCGATTGACGATGCATGTTTACCTTTCAGTCACACACCTGAAGCCTTTTCTCTTCCGCCGTTTCGGCTGAGAAAGCCTTTTCGCGTCCGATGTCAAAGCCTTTCGACTTCTGACTAAAGTTTTCCCGCCCGCGTCGCGTGTCTTCCGCCTTTTCCCTTCCGCCATTGCGGCTCTCAAAGTCATTGAGCTTCCGAAAGGGAAATCCGTCCAATTTCCAATTCAAAGTTTTTCCCGCCCTCCTGTCGCATGCCGGTAGCATTGACTCTTCCGTCGTTGCGGCCGGGAAATCCATTTGGCTTCTGGTGTTGGTTTCCTCCGGATTTCTGCCGTTGGCTTTGTTATCACAAGCCTGTGGAAGAACGAGGTAGTATTTTTGGCTTTTGTAGAATGAAGGTGGTGCACCTGACCCTTTCCTGTGGATTATCCGTTCAGTCAGTTTAGTTTGCTTCTATTTAAATGCGTTTCCCATAAATGATGTTTGTCGTTTGATTGAAGGTATTTTCCGAATATTGGTCAAGGGAGGCAGACCTTTTGGTGAAGGTAGAGCCGAAACTAGAAGGATCGTAAGGTGGACAAACCAAAGAAAAGACAAAATGAATGGTGACAAAGGAGCAGTTCTGAAAGGTTCGGTAGTTACTTAGCCACTCATGGGCATGCGTAGAAAAGATAAAGGAATATGAAGCGTTGGGGAGCTGAAAGGTCATTCATTTGGGGGGCAGCCCAAATGGTCTACGGCTATAGTTTAAATACTTGAAAGTTAGAATTTAGGGAGGGATTTTTCCCTGGAAAAACTTGTAAACGATTTGCTTGTAAGAGGAACTATTTCGTTTTACAATCAGAGACTGCAATTTTGCCTGTTGGAGAAAGTGCGAT
>LPNX010474215.1:265308-308802 GCA_001517045.1 Pseudotsuga menziesii
TATGCTGGTAAGGGCTAAGACGAGAGGTAAGAACCTGCGCATCACATTGTGACTGCTCCCTGCATCCTTATCACCCTACATTTAGCTAGGCACTTTCATTTCATACATTAAGTCAAAAAATACAAAAATATATGGTAGCCGGACCGCAAACCGAATGGATTCCCTATACCAAACAGTCAACGGGCTAGTTGGGAACATTGATTGGGGAGAATCCCTTTCTGTTGTTGCCTGCAAATTGTGAGGCCTCAACACGATGCCACCACTTATCGTCCTTGGTCCATAAGTGGTTATTACCAGAATCGCTCTGTCATAGAAGGAGAAACGCGGTACCCTGGTTAAAAAGGGAAAAAGAGAAGTTTCTTGAGGCTTCTAGATGATAATCCTCATGTCCTGCCTTATCCCTACTGTTGTGGGTTGGTTGAGCTTGAGATCCCTCATCCTAGGATCTTAGAAGCCACCTCACCCACTAATTTCTCAACCTACTCTATCCATTAAAGCCTTATAAATAAGAGCTCATAGCCATGGTTGAGGAGAGAACACTTGAGGTATTGTTATGCTGTTGGATTGACCATTGGCCCAAGATCATTTGGAGAGAGCATAGAGAGTTAGAGTTGGAGATTTTGGGGATGAGAAGGTCTGGTTTCATGGAGATGCATGTCAACACTAAGGCTTGGTTGTAAACTCCTTCATATTCTTTAATGCAAGTTGATTTCTATCCCACATATGTTGTTGTTTTTGTGATTTCGCATATATGTTGCTAGATTCCTTAGTCACTAGCATAGATTAGTAGATCATATTCTAGTTGCTTTGATATGTTTCATGTTGAGCTTGATTGTAGGTACACAGGTGGACTATCAAAGCCTTGTATTCCAGATATCTACAGTGTCTAGGGAGAGTCTTCAACCTCTGTCCTCTATTTGTTCTGGATCTAAACCATTCAGACCAGTGGAACACCTTGCTGTCCGCAGGAGGTGAAATATTACAGCTAGTCGCCAGATTTGTTTCTAAGAAAAAATCCATCTTCGTTTTTTGTAAATAGAATATTATCAATGAATCAATAAGGAGCTGATTTTAGACTTAATGCTCTACATTTTTTAGAGTCAAGGGTCTCAGGTGCAAACCCATGGTTTAGAAAAAACTTGATGTGATCATATGATTTGGATGTTGTAGTTTCAATTGCATTAACATAACCTGTAGGTACAACTTCCTCGTGCTCCCATTTGGTTTGCTGATCTTCGAGATCATTCGATTGGGTGAAGAGTAGACACAAACCTTGTCCTTTGACGATATTTTCTGAATTGATCTCCAAATCATATTCTTGCAATTCCGTCATCCAGTGAACCCTCTTCTCACCTAATTCCTTCTAGACGAGGACATTTCGAATGGCCGCATAAGGGACAATCACCTTAGTCCTCGATTTCAGCAGATATGGCCTATAATGTTTCATCAATTTGTAAACTGCATAGGCCTATTTATCGATCTGGGAATATTTGAGTTCGAATACTTTAAACATTGAGCTCATAAAATATATGTGGATCTCAACATCCTCATGATTCTTCTACGTCAGGACAACTGCTTAAGAAAATTCAGTAGCAAAAGTATAAAGTATAAAATCTTTCCTGAAATATGGAGACATCAGAGCAGGTGCTTCTGCAATGGATCTTCTGATTTCAACAAAGGAATTCCTATGTTCTTTGGACCATTTAAATTGTACATATTTCTTAACTATATGTTGTAATGGTTTAACAACTTGGGCAAAATTTGGTACAAACTTGCGGACGAAATTGATCTTACCCAAACAGGATTGCATTGCTTTTCGAGAACCAGGGAGGCCGATATTTGAGATTGCTTCAGTGTGCTCTGGATCAATAATCATGCCTTCCTTGGAGACAATGAAACCTAATAGCTTACCTTCCATCATAGCGAATATAGACTTCTTGGGATTGAGGGAAATCTCTATTTCCTACAGCACTCGAACGCCTATTTCAGAGTAGACAAATGTTCATGTCATTTTTTAGAATAAATTCTTATATCATCTAAATATACAATGATAGAATTGTGAATTAAGCCCCTGAAAGATATATCCATAGCTCTATGGAATGTAGCTCCTGCATTTATCAGCCCGAATGGCATTCACCTGTAAGAAAATGTCCCCCAAGGAGTTCAAAAATTTGTTTTAAGTTGGTCAACAAGGGAAACTAAGACTTGGTTACACCCCGAGAAGCCATCAAGGAGTGACAACATCTCAGACCCGGCTACCTTTTGCAAGATCTACTCCATAGGAGGAATAGGATAATTGTCCTTCTTAAAAGCTCTGTTTAGGTTCCTGAAGTCGACAGAGAGCCTGATTTCCCCATTCTTCTTCCGAATGGGTACCAAGTTGGAAATGCACTGCATGTGTCTAACAAGGAATATGATTCTTCCTGCTAGTAACTTATCGATTTCTTTCTTAACAGAAGGTTTCAGGCTGGGATGCATCTTCCTCGGCTTCTATTGATACAGTTTCACTCTAGGTTTCATCAAGATATAGTGGTGCATGATGCTGGTATCAAAAGTTCTGAGTTCGTCATATGTCCAGGAAAAGACGTCTTTGAATTCCTTGCATAAATTGACAAAGCATCTCCTTTCTTCATGGGAACAATGAACTCCAAGGTTGATGAAGCGAGGATTTTTTTCAGTTCTCAGATTGACAGGTTCATAATTTAGGGATGAGCTCTGGGTCTTGCAATTATTCATCTTCCTGAACTTGTCTTGTAGATCGTAAAAATTTTCCAAGTTGATGACTGACTTCAGAATAATATTGGAAGGATCAGACAAGGATATTTCATGTTCAGCCTCATCAATAGCCAAGCCTTGAAAGGTGTCCTGGACTAAAAGAAAGTCCAATATCTGCTGGTCTTCGTCAAATACTTTCCAATTTGTGACATTGTATTGAATGGAATGCCTATAAATCAACTCAATCAAAAATTTTGTGGAGATAAACCTTCAAGCGGGATCAACCTAGATGCAGTATTGGCCAGAAGACCAACATCAAAATTTTGTGATCTAGGGACCGATTTGATATTGAATGCTATAAAAGAGTTAGTAAGGTCTCTAACCATGTTTTGGTAATTGATCAAATGAGGAGATAGGAAATGTATTAGTTTTCTCACCTGCTTTACTATAATCTCATAATCTCCCACACATTCAATTACCTTTGCACCTATGCCAATGGATTTTCTGAGTCCTTGGACCAGTTCCTCATACTCAACTACATTGTTGGTGCACTCAAACTCTAGCCTGCATGCAATCATTGTTTTGGTCCCATTTGGATCAATGAGGACACAACCTGCACAAGCTCCATCTTTAGACCTGGAGCCATCAAAGAATAAAGTCTAAATAAAAGGGTCAATTCTAAAATTAGTATTTACATTATATATATTATGCACAATGGTACCAGAGAATGGTACAGAAGCAACATAAGTAATTTGGGACTGTTTATGTACATTCTCTACTGGTGAAATATCAGCAGGTAGATCTCCAAAGAATGTGTCAAATGTGAAGGGTTCAATGTGAGCACTAAAGTAAGAGATAGATTCATTGGAGCCATCAAGATCGGTCACCGTTTGTTTCATAAATGGTTCCCTATTAACCTTGAGTTTATTGGGTTGTCCATTTAGGGGTAACCACATGTGACACCAATTGGTGGCAAAGTAGCCTTTCAGCTTTTCAAACCAATCTCTACTTAACCACATTCCATAAGTTTATGGGATGTCTGTGATCATGATGTCAATGGTCTGATGAATTCTGGGATATGCAAACAACCTCAGAAGAACATTTCTCAGCCTTCCTACTACTTTAACTTTAGACCTATCCAACTGAACAATTTGGATGGGGCAAGTTTCCCAAGTATCATTTAACTTCTTAAAGACAGAAAGAGGAATCACATTTGATGAGGTGCCTAAATATATCATGCAGTTGTGTACATTCATGTTGAAGATCTCAAAATTAAGTAAGAAAGGAGGGATTCCCTTACTTCCAGGATTCTGGTTATTTGGTGTGGGAGAAGAGTCAAGGTTATTATTTTGAGCTTCCCTGGGTTGTTTGATGATCATGCACTTGGGAACGTAATCCCTTATAGAAGGGATTTTAAGTAGATAAAATAATGAGATATTGGCCTTGACTCTTTTCAAATACTCAGCCAAGTTGTACTCAGTCTCAGGAATGACAGTATCTTTCTAAGGTTGGGGCTTACCTTTGTTGGGAATCGATGTTGCAAGTCATGGTTCCTACAGAGGTGGCCCTTTAGATATAGTGTTTTGAGTATGTTTTAGATTGAAAATTGTGTCAGATTCTTCTTCCTCTTCTTCGGAAAATAAACTTATAGCACTCACCTGCTGGTCTTCTTCTTCTTCTTATTGGGGTGGTTGTGAATCCTGATTTGTTTGATCGTCAGAGGATTCAGGGGTGTCTTGTGTTTCGACAACTAGGGATTTCAAAATAGAGAAAATTTCTTCTGAAGTGAATCCTTCACTCGGATTGGGAGGTGGTAGTTTTTGAGGAGGTTGATTAGGTCACTTGAAAGGTGGCCTAACAAAACCTCTAATATTGGGTTGATTTTCATTATTATTCTTCTTCAAATCCACCATCTCATTGGACATTTTTTGTAGGGGCTTCTTCACATCATTCATATTGAAAGGATCTTGACTTATAGTAGTGGTTTTAGGAATTTTTCAACTTTCTTGCGGGAGGTGGATGGATGCTCAGCTGACAAGTCAGGGTTGTCCTTAAGGCAGGACATGTCTTTTTCTACTTGTATGGCTTCACAGAAAGCCTCCTGCAAGGTTTCTTTGCAAGCCCTTTTGACCCACATAACTATTTGAGTTGAAAGACCCTTAATATAATAGGCCACCAATAATTCCTCAATAGGGAGGACAGTGGCATGAATTCTCTTTTTCAAATATGAAAACCTCTGGTTGTAATCTTTCACACTTTCTTTCCCTTTGGTATTCCTTGAAGAAAGATCTATAACTAAATCTTATAGGGTCTTATCATCCCCAAATTTCTAAGTGAAGAGTTCTGATAACATGTCCCATGATGGGATAGAACCAGCTTCTAAGGAAAAATACCATGTAGAATCTTTTCCCTCAAAAGTATAAGGGAATAATTTGCAGACTACATCTTCATGTATTACATTTCTAAGCTGAATCGCCTGCATAAAGGTCTTAATCTGGTCTTCCACAAGAATTTAGTCATTTGGGTTATACTTCAGAAGCCACTTCTTAGGGTTCTTAGGTGACCTATGCTGATCACCTAAGACAAACACAACATCTTTATCTAGCCAAAGCCTGTTAGGTAGTTTGTCATCCATGGGAATAAATTCTTTTGATGAGGTAGAAGGTTTAGAATCTGACAATTTGTCTGAGGAAGATGAAGAAGAAGGAGGTGAAGGGGGTGGTACACCTGCTACATTGTTGTATCGAGGAGTATTTGATTCTCAGAAAAATGAGTCAATATCTAGTCTAGGGGTCGATGGTTAACTAGAAGAATTAGCCTGGGGATTGTTGTTTTGAAGATGCCCCTCAATGAACTACTGTCGAAGTTGGGAAATGCTATCAGAATTACCTTTCAGTAATTGTTCGACTGTGATGGGCCCTAAGGTAGGTGATACAATAACATACCTATTTCCAGGAGTTCTTTGTTCGTTCACAGGGGTAGCAGGGATGGCATCTGAACTTTGTACAGTTTGTTCCCCTGACGTAGACGCCTAAGTACGACTATGGGTGGAAATAGGGTCTCTTGTTGCAGGTTGATTAGGCATCATTTGCTTTAGGCCCTCCTTCTAGCACCATGTGTTGAGGCCTTAGATATGTAGGTTGTTGGAATGGTTTACTAGGCTCACAACAGAGGGGAAAAATCCAGCCAAAGGCTTCAGATAATCCTACGTAAGTATTATCGTATCCTCGAGTTGTTTGGTGTGGTTAAAACCCATGGATACTAAGCCCTCCACTGGCACTTGTGGATTTCAATCCTGATATGATATGTTTCCCGATAAAGGAAAACTGGATAGGTGAGAAAAGTAAAAGAGAAATCTTAATCTAACTGTGAAGAAAACCTAAACTAAGTCTACACTACTCTGAGAAAGATGTTCTGGTTTGTTCTCAAATTAACCTGAGATGAAATACTTATAAGTATTTAATCATATTAACAAAAATGTAAACAAGATCGATTACCTATCAATTCAATTTACAATCAACCAACGAAATTTGACTGAGAGCAGCTCGAAATTAATACATTTAAGTCTAACCTGTAATCAATATGTCAATTGAAAAATTAACATATATAATCGAATTTACTATGTAATCATTTGTAGAAATACATAAAGATATTAATAGAATAAAATCTTTTAACACTTTATCAGCACATGAATCATTAGCATAGAGAAATTAAGGCTATAAATAAATACACTTAATGATGGAAAAAGATTAACAGTAACAATCATCCATTTGAAATGGAAAATTCATCATTTGTCACAGAAACTTAATCAAATAAACAGAAAGAGATCTGAAAGAATAGCATCACTGTATTAAAGAAATTTTTCAAAAAATTACAAAACCTCAAGTAAACAGAGTATCTCCAATCTCTTTTCCAGATTTTTCCCTCCTAGAAAATAATCCCCAGTACATGTGAATTCCACATTTTAAACAATTATTACAAGGAATAGATCCCCCAACAAACTGGGATCAGAAAAATATAAATAAAACTAATAACCAAGAAATTACCACAATCTATTCCAAATCCCTAACAAATCCTCAATGTTGGGATAGTTAGTTGATTCGAACCCAAGTTGAGAATCATATTTATAATTCTCCATTTCGTTTTTAGCTAACTTGTGCCAGATGCAGATGTAAATGTGGATCTTTCCTTCAATAGCCAAAGGTTGTCTGATTAGTTGATCCACATATACAATGTTGATATGATCGAGTCCCTGAATGTTCTCTTTTTCTTCATCTTGTCGACGTTCAACCTGCTCAATCATCAGTCTTGGCAGACATGATTTCTCAATGAGATCCATTGAGGGAAAACGCAATGTCTCCATGATACCATCAACAGCATACCACCTTCTTCCACACACGGCCTATGATTTCTTGATAGTATTTTCAACCATCTCATTAAGGTCATCCAAGCACTTAGTACAGTTCCGACCTTTTTCAGTTGAAAAATGGTTAGGATGATAATGTTTTCTGGCTTTTCCTTCATATATCTTTGCCAATCCACAATAGCATCATAAGATTTGGATGCTTGCTCTCTCTTTTCTATCTAATCCTCAAGGACAACAAAAATCTTACCAAAAGCGATATAAGTTTCAAAAATATCATCCAGATTTTGGAACAACTCACTTATCAATTCATGATGCTCCTGATTAGTCTTGGTAGCCATTTCCTTGAACTCCTATTTTTTAAACCTAGAAAATGCAGAAGAAGCTGCACTTGCAGTTGCATCTTCACATTGCTTTTCAAGTGAAGCTATCCTCTTTGTAATGAGGGCATTTGCAGTCTTCTCATTTTGCATTTCAGTCTGGAGGGAGATATTCTTCACCTGTAATTCATCGTGACTTGTCTTCAGATGCCTTCATAAGATCAGCAACATAAGCTTCACGTTCCCTTTTAGTCTTTTCCTGTTCTTCCTTCAGCTTGCTTATCTCTTCCTACCTTCTGTCAAACTCCATATTTAATGTATTAATTACATGGAGGTTTGCACCTATGAATGTGCCTAAAGTACAACAGTATCTACTACATCCACTTGAGGATCACCAAACTGTTGAGTCCAGACTATTTGATTGGTGACATATGCATCCATACCACCTTGATCCCTGCTCCTCTTTTTTCCTTTTCTAACCACTTCATTATCATATTTGCTGTAGTAATAGTCCCCAAGAGATATTACAATATCTTCATCAAACTCATCTCTTGACTCAATAACTGAGGAAGTCCCAATTACTGTGGAAAACAAAAAGGATGTTTGAGTGATGGTGGGGGGAGGCATAGGCATGGAAATGTGGGTGGTAGGTAAAGGATAAGAAATGTTTTGAACAACAGTTGTTGCAGAAGTTGAAGAGAAAATCGGAATAGAAGTTCAGAGGGTGGAATGTGAATGCTAACAACTGGAAGCGATGATGAAGGAATTAAGATTTTTTCAGAAATAGGTGATGATGCCAAAGTAAATGAAGGTAGGTGCAGAGGAGTCTTAAAAAATTGGGTCACTTTAGTAGTATATTGTAGCAAAGGGTGTTGGACTGAGATAGCTGAGATAGAAACAGGTGGTGAGGTCAAAGAATGATAGAGTTACGATAATGGGGATGATGGGATGACCCCAGCAAGCAGAGTAGAAAGAGTGTGGATGGATGAGAGGAGGAGTGCTGCAATTGATGAGATAGGAACAGAAACAGATTTTGGGATCCTTAAGTTAGGAATAGAATCTCCCATTCCATTATCATTGAACAAATCTACAAATTTTTTCAGAGGCTCAATCACTTCTTCTATTACAGGAACAGAGGAATGCACTTCTTCTTCCACATCAGAGTCACCAAGTTCAATGGTAGGTATTTGAGAAACCCTCACCTATGTTTTTTGTTTTTTAAGTGGATTAACATCAACTTCCACTTGTTTTTCTCCTACTGGGGTAACTGTAGTAGTCACCTGAATGTCAGGAATTGGCTTAGCACTTGCAGCTGCTTGATTATCCAATGCAGAAGTTAGCTGTGCCAATTTATTCTTTGATTGTTGAGAAGTGTGCATCAGAACCTTGAATTGTTGAGAGACTGTCACTTCTGGAGATATTGCATATGAGCTTTTCCCTTATTCCCCTCTGATCAGTTACTACTGATAGAACCTTTATTGCTTGGGCTTCCTGCTCTTCCCTGACCTTTCTTACCTTTTCTATGAGGTCCAGTTCCATTGCTCTGTAGCTCTAAATCCTGATTTTGAGTTCCTTTTGATACTATAGGATCTAACTCTGTTCTTCTTTTCTTTTAGCCTTGGCTAAGACCTCAAAAAAGGTATCTACCCCCTGGTAGATAGAGTCATTAGGGATTTCCTCATGAATATAATCAATCTTGACATGGTTCTACTTAAAATGAGCATCCATAAATCCTTTGGGATCATGTTTTCTCTTAATAGAAAAACCAAGCTTCAAGGAAACTATATGATCACTTAACAATGCGGCCCAAGTTGAAGTTGGAATGAGCTGAAATCCAATTTTCGAAGGGAATTTGGACCAACCTTTTCTTTTGGGACCAACAAGTTTCTTGTAAACCCCTTCGGTAACAGTCTGGAAAGACACTTCTTCAATGACCAATCTGTCAGGAACAATATTGGGCATCATATGAACAGTGTTTCCACCCCAAATTCTAATATATGAAAAATACTCGCCAACATACCAGCCACCCATTGTAGCAATAAAGGCCTTGGATTCAACTGAAAAGGCGAGAGCTTCCCTTTTGAAGATTGAAAAATAAATGTTGTCGAGGGAATGTTCACAAATATCATAGAACCTGGCTGCATAATTTGTATCCCACAATTATGAATGGTAAATAGGCACTGGCGGGGATGGTAAAGTCCAGTTCCATCCCAAATTGGGATATTGCAACTCAGTGCAAAATACATCAATGACAAAGGACGAAAACAAGAAATTGGGTTTCTTTCGGGCAGTAGCCTTTTGATAATCCTAGATAGTCATTTTAAGCTCCAGCGACAAGATAGAATCCCATGGGAAATATTCACTAGTAGTTAGGACGTGATGAGATATCGGAGCCCATTCAGCTTTAAAAACAGAGCAATTGGGAAGACCATAAAGTCGACATAACATGGTTGCTAGCAAAGAATAGGGTTCGCTAAACCAGGTGACAGGATAAAGGTCATCTTTCCTCTGCGATAACTTACCAAGTTCATTCATCCAAGATTTTAACATTTCATCATAATTGAACCTAGTCTTAGAGGCTTGGGAAAATTCTGTGTTGAGGGGTTGTCTAGCCGGTTTAAGGCCATAGGCACTGATAAATACCTCGGGACGGAAGTTAGATATTTACAACCCTACACTATCATTGAAGGAATGGTCTTTAGGGTTTGTGTGTTCCACTATCCATTTGACAGCGTCATTATCATGAAGAATGATAGGTTTGGAAACTATGGCGTGGAGTCCAGAATCCCTAATTATTTGGTAGGTCGACTGGTCATTCTGTATATTAGAGAAGTCATCGTCATTGAAAATTGAGTATACCCTAGGCCATTCAATCTGGTAAGTTTCAGTGACTCTGCCACTGGTATCCGAGAAAATCCCAAAGTTTGGGTCCTTGGTTAGCATGTCCTTTTGAAGGCTTTTATAGCGGGTAATCCGTGCCATTCTTGGAAATTTGGAAAACTCTATTTAAAATCGTAAAGCAAGAAATCAAAGCTGATTCAAAAAAATCTACAGTAAGCAATCAGACTAAAAACTAAATAAGAAACCAACCTGAAATCAACCTGGACTATGACGACGTTGTATTCTAAAAACATAGTGAAAATTCACGCAGAATAGTAATTCGCAACAGTAATAATGGTAAAGAAAAATATAAAAGACCATCCTATATAGATTTTCCACGGGTCAAATTAAAGTAGTATGATTAAAGTGAATAAACGGTCAGGATTTAATCTTGCGGGATACAAGATCACAATGCGAAGTTTAATTTTATTCACCATCTTGCAACCCACATTCCGTAATTGTGCTAGGTGGGATCACAAAATATCCAAATTTCATTTAACCCTTTCCGTAATCCGCATCCTGCAAATTGCAGGTTGTGGGTTGTGGGTTGTGAGAACACACAAGAAAAATCATAAATCAAAATACTTCCCGCAATTGCGAGATGCAGGTTGCGGGACAACTAACTGTACTCATAAAAAATGTCCCCGCATACCGCATTCCACCTTGCGGGATGGAAAACTCACAAATATTAAACTTCAAGATCTCGCAATCCGCATTGCAGGTTGCGGGAAGGACATAATTTGTTTGGGAAAAAATAGTCTTCCGCAACCCACCAAAAGCACACAAAACATGCATAAATTTCAAACATTTAACTAAGTCAAGTCACAGAAACCATCATAAAATTTATGGGGTCCCCAAAACTACTTCAGGATTTGATGAAAGTTACCTTTGCATGCAAAATTGGGGCTCCCATGTTTTAGATAAAACATGAGATCTATTGTTCCTACAACAATACTATTAACGCAAGCCGATCAAATTGGCACATCATTCTATATCATGCACTTTGGGTGTATCGGACTAATGTCAATACTGCTACTGGTTTTTCACCTTTTCATCTCATTCATGGGCTAGAAGCAGTCACACCGATAGAATGTGATATTCTTTCTCTTAAAATAAATATTCATGTACTTCCTGACACTACAAAACTAGAAGAACGTTTGCTTCACTTAGAAAATCTAGATAAATGACGCAAAGATGCGTTGACAGCAAACGAAGCTAATGAAAATAGGGTAAAGAACCAATATTACAAAGTCGTTAATCCAAGAATTTTCTCTGAAGGGGAACTTGTTTTGCTCTGGGATCAAGAAAAAGAGCCCCTGGGGGCAGGAAAATTCAAGTCTATATGGTTAGGTCCCTACGTCGTGTCAAAGGTTTTGAAAAATGGAGCATATGAATTGAATGATTATGATGGAAATAAGGTTCCTGAGCCTAGAAATTGGTTCTACCTAAAGAAGTACTACGCTTAGGCATGGTGCTTGTTCTTGTATTTTTATGTACAATAGTTAGTTGGTTAGTGTTTATTATATAGTCTGTTGGTTGTTACAGATGCCAGCTGAGTGGTTCATAGGTTCTGCGAATGGTGCTACATGCCATACTTGTAACCTGGCTTCAGCCACTTGGGTTATCTATTCACCCTTGGGACAATTAGTTGCCTCCGGTGGCACTTGCTTAGGTCCTACTACTAATAACGTGGCCGAGTACATAGTAGTTATTGAGTTGTTCTAGGATGTTGCACTACATGGCATTACCCATTTGGAGGTCATACTTGACTCTCAACTCAAGGTTTCCCAATTCAATGGAGATTATCAGGTGTGAACCCTACTTTTCTACGTTAGTTTTTGCATGTAATATTACTTGAAAGAAACTTTGAATACATTTCATTTAATCACATTTCAAGGAATGAAAAGATGCTTATGTGAATTACATATTAGACTGGCACTTAACACACACTTTTTAAAATAAATATAACAGAAGCATTTGAAACACGTGTAAATAACCATATATATNCTATAGATCTAAGCATGTTCCTCAGCCTTCTCGTTCGTGGCACCCTCTTCAACTATGGCATCCTCTTCAGCCTCCCTGTAATGAACAACGGCCCTAGATACCCTTCTAAGAAGGCATATATAGGTCATCGGAACCCTACTACAAACTCCTGCATGACAATCAGGATCCGCTCTAACCTCATGGTAGGGACACCTTGGTTTAGCCTAGCCAGCTTCCCCTCAAGAACTCATAATATTCTCTCGTTCCCACCCTATGAGAACCTCACAAATTTCCTAGGGTGCCCATCAGGGCGTACATGTCTGATATCTGCATATAACATTTAAAAAGGATCAAAACTTTTATACATATGTATATACATAACCTTATTATTTAAACTCATAAAAATCAAATAACATAAAAAGATAAAATACCTATCTCTCCACATGCTTCCCCTGGCGGTAGGACGAGGTCATTGTATCCTTGGAAGTCCAATCCAGCATATGGGAATTGCTCGAGAGTGGGTACTTTCCTTTCCCACCAAAGATAAAAATCATCATCATAAACACTTTGGAATGAACCTCTGCTACCTTGACGGAGAAATAATTCTCCCCATCTAGTAAGTCTAGGATGGTGGGGGGAGGGTGGTGGTAGTGCTACTACAGGACTGAGAGCAATAACTCTCTCAAAGAAGAATGCCACCAAAATGCTTGCATATCCAAATTTCTTCCTTCAACCTCTTTTGCAATCAAAGAGTTGTTTCCTCATGATTGGGATCATAGCCGATCACCAGTCAAACACTATACCTTGCAAGCATTTCATTGCAACTCTCATTTGAGTCTAAGTGGCAAAGTGCAGTGAAGAAGAACTGTCAATCCTTGCCACCATTCTTACCATAACTTGTAATGGAAAGCTAGTTAATTGTGAAATTGGGACACATGTCCCCTTCTTATGTGTACCTGGTGGGCAGTAAGTATCAATGTAGTCCTAAAAATTCATAGGGTCACCACCCCTACCAATACCCTCAAGGTTCACGGGCATGCCTCTGCAGGAAAGCCCTGTAATAAAATATATGTCCTCTACTGTAATCTCCAAGATCTCTCCTTGTAGATCAAAAAGACCAAGGTCATGGTCCCAATAACTTATAAGAGTCTCTACCAGGTGGACATTGGCCCTCATGTCGGAGGTGCAATAGAATTTCAGCAAGCCACATTATTGCAAAGCTTGCAAAGTTGGGACATCCCACATTTCCTCTCAATCCATGTCTTCATGCTCTCTCTCTCTCTCTACTCCAATACCATTTTGTACCTGTCCAATGACCATTTTCAATCATTAGAACCCATCAATTTCATTTGATTTTGGCCATATTTTAATTTTTTACAAGTCGCGTAGCATACGCGACTGTGCTTTCAATACAACATGGGTCATACACAGGTTGATTCACAGAAAATTGCATATAAAATGCATATACATGATTGCTATAAAAACAAACCCACGTTTGTTGCGTAACCTATTTAGGGCTTTCACAAAACCATAAATTTTTACACTAAAATTAAAAATGGAGCGGATAGAAAGAATGAGAAAGGAGAGATAACCAACCTACAACTTGTGGATTTGGATTTGGTCCAGCGATTTGTCCTCGGTGATGAACTGAAGTTGGGAGGTAAAAATTTCCAAATTTAGTAATTTTCCAAATGGTATGTCTATTTTCAAATTTTTAACTATTTATAGAAAAAATTTCAAAATTTTAACCCATTTTCTATAGTTTAAAATCAGTTTTTAATGTATGGACTAATACCATGGGTTTTTGCTAATTGTAGTGGGTTTAATATCATTTAAATATTGTTTCTGACGCATGGAGGGTAGGATTTGGTCATCATTGCTTAGTTTGCATTTATACCTTATCCATCATTTAACCCTAGGATAGCTTTTTCATCCATGGACTTTGGTGTTAAACCACTTTTACCTCGTATACATCATTGTTCCTCTGTGGATAGGGCCTCCTTCTCATGGGTACCCTAGTTTAGAACACTTTATTGTCTTTTTGGTACCCATGCCGCAGTTGTGTTAGGTTTGTGGGATCCCTCTTAGTAGTTTTTCATGACAAAATGAGCCTTCATTTTGCATCTTTTTACGAGCTATCCCTATTTATAAGGCTCTCCACCCTTATGGAGTTTTCTTTAGGCCCTGGTCTGACTCCTCAAAACAGTCTGGACTACTGAGTAAACTTGTTCGTTCAGACTCGTTAAGAATAAGTGAACGATCATCCACTTAGGTATAAGTTTACCCCTTTTTTTGACCTTGTGGATTATTTAGGAAAAAGGAATACTGTCTTTTCCACGGAATGAGAAGAGTATCTTTAGATATAGGTTTATCACTTTTCTGGACCCGAGGGACTAAACTTACGAAAAAGGAACACCCGGTATGAGCTTAGTTTTCTCTTTTTCATGCTCTGGACCCAAACATGAAAAATATTCTGAGCGCACTTTATGCCTTTGTCAGCATTACCCATTTACTGATATCTTGTTGAGTTCCTTCCATGTTCAACTTCAGCACATCTATTCAAATGGTAGGGATTGTACTGGTTTTGGATGAAGACCTTAGGTTCACCTTTATAACCTAAGTTGCGCAAGATCGTGTTATGTTCAACTACACTGCTTCCAGATTTTGAAGAATCATCATTGTATATTGTGGCTTGGGTCCACCTTTGTAATATACGTGGTCTTGTTACCCGTATCATATGATGTAATCAAATGTTGTAAAGGAGTTAGTGTTTCGCTTTATTGAACATAGCATCCTCATATATGATTTTGTATATGAATTTGATATATATTTGTTTCAGGTACCTCCCTGCTACCTTGGTAACTAAGTTCTCCAAGATTAAAATATTTTAATGTATCTTTCCATCGCTTCCCTCTGACCTCACACATTACGGGGCATCTATTATCATGCAAAATGGCACTTCTATGTCCAAGTACTGAAACCCAATGTGTCGGAACGCCAAAGGAAAAAATGGATTGAAGTATCCAAAACACTATAGATGGGAATGACCTTTGATACATCATTACCTTACGAGCTGGATTTATTTTTTGTATGGACATTAGGTTGAATACACGACTATTATCATTACAACTAGCGTATCGTACGTGAGTATTTACACAACAACTTGTGTATACATCATTATGGCTTGACCCACAGGTTTCCCTTAAGCAAGTTGCGTATCATACACGACCTACCAGTATAAATAGTTGTGTATGCCTTAATCCCAAGTTAACAAGTATAAACACGATTATTCGAGGACAATTGGGCCCTTAATAATAATTATCCCAACTTCCTCAACCATCTCAACCTTCATAACTTCTATTTTTCCTCATGTATAAATACAGGGTAGGGGTTGAGGCTAATCAATAATGAATGGTAAAGCAAAGTCATGCTGGTGGTTTGTCTTTAAATATCTTGGAGCAATAGAACTCAGTGTCCTTGGTGAGCATAGGATCACTTGTCTCAGATGTTGGGTTGTAATCTCACCTCACTTGTTTATCAATAGAGAGAGTCCTTATTCCAATATTTTGTTTTTGCACTCTTATATATTTTGATTTATGAATTGTCTTATTGTTTCATTATAAGCATGTTATTTCATTAACCACATATATAGCATATATATATTGCAGGAAAGATCTTTCTCTTTGCAGGTGTTAGAGATCCCGTGGAAGTTGTGGAAGCAATTTGAAGATAATAAGAAAAGATAGGATCGACCCTCATAAATAAGGTATGCCTAATTTCTTCCTATTTCTATTTCAAATTCTAAAATGGCTGGCTATCTACAAGTTAACTTAGTACGTTGGTAACCCCAAATATCCTAGGCTATAAGGGTGTGTTTTCCTGAACAACAATATTGTAGTCATGACAATATGTTGCATCCACACTCTCTTAGAGGTTTCACATAGGCTTGTTCACCCTTGAGGGAACATACATTTCTTCTTATTGTTCATTGAGCCTACACATAGGTCATATGACCGTATGTTTCTTTGTAAAACCATCTCTCTCTCTCCGCTACTGAGTGCGTATGAATTGTTGGATATGCCTTGGTTGGGAGTTGTCATGTTATTGGGAATCAAGCTAAGATAATTTGTGTCATCTAAATACTAGCCAAATGGAATCATAAACATTTTTGTCTCCTCTAAATAAACTTGGAATCCTATATGTCAAGCATATGTGGCCATATCATCTCATGATCGTTGTCCCTCATATAGGTTTCAATCAACATGTGTATATCGTGTGTTAAGTAATGGCCCTCTCTCATATGGTTGAGGAGTGTACATATCATAAATGTATTAATTAATTTGCATTGAATATGTGCTTTGCAATGCCATTTATTAACATAATGTATATCCATCTCATAAATTAATGAATGGGAAACTCATATGTGTGTTCTAGTGTCTTCCCAAGAAGAAATCAATGACTAAATAGTTTCCTTGGAGGTTGGTTCCAATTGAGAAGTTTCTGGTTTAATTGATTCATAATAGATATTTTCCATTTCTCATCAAGAGAATAGGGTAGTTGGAGTATGTTATATGTGTAGGAAATGTCGATATCTAGTTTTCATAGTTCAAAAGAGTATATACATAGGGCAAGTTGGAATTTGAATGAACGAATGCTCTTTGTGGAGTTGGAAAGTATTGTTTTCCTTGATGGATTTTGGTTAAAATAGTATACACGACATACTCATTAGATCTTTTTTTTCATCGATATTTTGATTTGCGTTGGTTGCACATTAATACAATACGTGGTATATGTGAAATAATTGACATGTAAACAAAGCATTGCAATTAGCGTTGAATACAAAGACAAAACCATGATGGTGTATCAGGATTGACCATATTGACAGATCTAGTTCAATTGGACATCCGCATTCAAAGGAGTTACAGTAAATACACAGTTCTCAATGACCAAATAATTGCATAGCCTTGATTATTATTGCTTGTTATCTTGTGGACGCTTGTGTGTAGGTGACATTGACATTGATTGATGTCAGTAAAGGGTTGATGGCTGACTTGAATATTTCTAAGGGAGATTTAAGTTTTATTCAGCCCCTGGACTATGTCGGGGTTCCCTTCAAATTCATTAGGTGTCACCAACATGGGCACTTAGCCTCTGACTGTAGTCTGCCTTTTCATCTTAAAACGGGTGGGAAGATTAAATCTGTATGGCGGGTTAAGAAATCTATGGGATCGGATAGTGTTATTCCTAAGGAGGGTTTGGATATCTTAGGTCCTAAAATTTGTGAGGATGGCCATGAATTTCATAGTAATCCTGGGTTAGAGCCTGTGGTACAGGTTTTCAATTTGGTGCATATTCCGGATCATGATGAATCTAAGCTTCAGTTTCATCCTATGGAGGATCTTGTTTCTAAAGTTTCTTCGGATCGTGATTTGGAAGAACAGTGTTCATCATTGGAGGTTATTAAGCCATTTGTCTTGAATAAGCATTTTATTAATGACAATTTTAATTTTCCTCGGTTTAATTATTTAAAAAAATTTGAGCCACTAATCGAGAATCAGTCTGTTTCCAAAGGATCGTATTTTTCGTTATGTGGTTTAGGGTTTGTATCACCTGTGAAAGATTATTTGTCTAAAGATAAAGGTTATTTTCTCAGATCTTGTTCAAAAAATGTTGTGATTGGGGTTTTGAATACAGCACAGTCAGGGGTTTTGATGGGAACAAACCATATGGTTTCTATTTTACAAGAATTGGATCCTACCTCCTTGGAACACCAATTAGGGGCACTTAGAGCAGAGAAATCCCTTTCTAGGGTTTCTTCATGATCGTGACAACTCTAAACTGTCGGGGTTTAGCTAGTTTACCTAAAAAACTAGCTATTCGTAGGATGGTAGAAGAGTAGTTTGTTGATGTTTTATTCTTACAAGAAATTATGGGTGAGGGGTTCAGTTTGGCTGGTGAGTTGGAATTAATGCTTTCTGGTTGGACTTTTATTTCACTGGATGCTAAAGGGAAGTCTGGTGGGTTGTTGCTGGGCTGGAGGATTAAAGCTTTTCAATTGATTAATGCGTGGGTGGTGGATTCTGGTTTATCTGCTTCCTTGTATTCTATTAAAATGAAGGAGGTTATTTGTTTTATGAATGTTTATGGCCCCTATTTTGATAGGGTTAAATTTTGGAAATACCTCTTCTCTGTGGTTTGTCTTAAATCTTCTAGATTGATATTTGGGGGTGACCTGAATTTCTCCTTGGGTCGTTCGAAAATCTAGGGTGATAAGGCGAGGGTAGATAGCTTAACAGATTTCTTCTCTAAGACTTTGGATTCATTTGGGCTTGTGGATATTGTTCCACATGTTTTAGTCAAACCTAGTCTAATAAAAGAGTTGGGAGTGATAATATTTGTAAACTTTTGGACAGATTTCTAGTTTCTGTTGATTTTCTGGATTTAGATCTGCACCTTCGGCAATGGGTGGGATGTGGCGGGAATTCTGATCATCAGCTTGTTTTCCTTCAGTTATTAACCAATAATCCTAAACCTTGTTCTCCTTTCAAATTTAATGCCCACTAGTTATCAAATGAGGTTTTTGTTGACTTACTTAAGGCCTCCTGGATTGTGTATGTGGATAACCCTTTGGTTTCGGTTACATCTCATTTTGTGGCCAATCTTAAAACCATCATTAGAGGAATTTTGAGGTCTAAAATGGGCCTCCTAAGGAAAATAATAAAATAATAGTTAAAATAATAAAATAATATTTTTTAATTTTGGAGGAAAAAAGAAAAAAAATACTTTTTGTGTTCGTATTTTCGACATATCTCCCTGTGTTTTTACTCAAATTTCGATCAGGAGAGCTATCGTTGGATGCATAATTTGATTCCGCATCCAACGAGTACCCACACTGCATACTTTTGATGGACCCCGCTACCCCAAAAACAAGAAATACCTGAAAAATGTGNTGTTTTGGAGGTAGCGAGGTCCATCAAAAGTATGCATTGTGGGTAATCGTTGGATGCAGAATCAAATTCTGCATCCAACGAGATCTCTTGATTGAAATTTGAGTAAAAACACAAGGAGATATGTCGAAAATACGAACAAAAAAAGTAGTTTTTTTTATGAGAAATATTTCAATTCAACCATTATGGTTGACTCATTTTATTGGAATTCTATTGGTTCTTGAATTCCAACTCATAAGAATTTATTGTTGGCGCGTTTTCTTATAAGGCCCATTTTAGACCCCAAATTTCCTCTAATGCAAGGAGGTTTCTATTTCATGGTCTGTCAAGCAAAAGGTTTAAGAGATTAAAGAATTAGTGGAAGTTGAAGGTTTGAGTGTGGATTCTTTTAATAAACCTGGTTTTGGTTTTGCCACTGAAGTTGATAGGATTTCTCTTGTTAATTTGGAATCACGTAGAAGAAACATCCTTTTAGTTCATGAGAAGGAAGCTAGATAGAAAAGTAGGGCCACCTGGCTTTTATGTGGGGATGACAATACCTCTTTCTTTCATAAGTTTGCCAACCATAGAAAGAATATTAATTCTATATGGAAAATTAAAGGGGATGATGGAATTTTAGTGGAAGGTTTTGATTCAATTTCAAAGGCTGGGGTGCATCATTTTGAGCACTTGTTTCAGGAATATAAGTTACTACATCTTCTGAAAATTATGAATATTGCTGAGTTTTTTCCTAGTTCTATTTCTGACTTGGAGAATGAAGAACTTATGCTTCCTTTTTCTTTGATGGAAATACAAAATGTTCTAGCTATAAGTAAAAATTATAAGAGCTCGGGTCTGAATGGGATCCCAGTGGAGTTTTATCGTGTGCTTTTTGATGTTTTGGGTCATGATCTGTTAAGAGTTGTTGATGATTCCCAGAAGTTTGGTAAAGTTCCTACTACTTTCAATTCAAATTTTATTGCATTAATACCAAAGATTGATTTTCCTAAATATTTTGTAGACTTTAGACCAATCTCTTTATGTAATTTATGTTACAAAATCATTGGGAAGATCATTTCGATTCAGATTAGAAAGGTATTTGGCAAGTACATTTCTGGTGAACAATTTGGTTTTTTACTGGGCAGATAGATTCATGATGTTGTTGGGGTAATTCAGGAAGGATTACATACCATTTATGTTAAAAACTTGAAGTCTGTGGTTTTAAAACTTGATTTGTCCAAAGCTTATGACATAGTTAGTTGGACTTATCTAAGGATAATCCTTTCTAAAATGGGTTTCTCTGTTCCTTTTATCTCATGGATTATGAGCAGTCTTACATCTATCTCTTTTGTTGTTTTGATTAATGGAGTGGCCTCATCTTTTTTCAAATCAGGCAGAGGATTGAGGCAAGGCTGTCCTCTGGCTCTGCTCCTTTTTCTTATAGTTGTTGAAGGTTTGGGTAAGGCGTTAATATCTGCAAAAGTATCTGGAGTTTTTCATGGAATATCTTTTGGGAATGATATTACATTAACTCATGTTTTATTTGTTTATGACATTGTCATGGTGTCGGATGGTTCTGAGCAATCTCTATCATTTCTTTATGAGATTTTGCAAACTTTTTGTAAAGCCTCAGGGATGCTGATTAATGTAGATAAATCAGCATTACTTTATTCTAGGTTGGATGAAGCTGAATTGATTATTGTTCAGAATATATTTTCTTTTACTGTTACTAAAATTGAGTTTGGTTTAAAATACCTTGGGTTTTTTCTCAAACCTTGCAGATACTACAGCAAAGATTGGGATTGGCTGGTGGTTAAGGTGGAAAAGAGAATCAAGAACTGGAGTTTTCGATGGTTGTCCAAGGGAGGTAAGCTCATATTGGTTAAATATGTTTTAGAAGCTATCCCTGTGTACTGGATGCATTTTTGGATACCTTTGGATATCATTGAAAGAATCAGAAGAATATGTTTTAAATTCTTATGGTCAGGGAATTCAGACTCTTCTAGATTTCCCTGGACATCTTGGAAGAACTTAGCATGTCCTAAGTTTTTGGGAGGCCGGGGGGCTGAAGATACCAGCTCTATTTGCTAAAGCACTTGCTACCAAGAATGTCTGGAATTTACTTCATGGTACGAATCTCTGGGTGCATATTGCTATACAAAAGTATATTTCTCCTTTATCCCTGTTGGATTGGATTCGTGTGACGGTTAAAAAGAAAAGATGCATGTCCATTTGTTGGAAAGCAGTGATTTGGTCATTTGACCTTATTGGTAACTTTCTCATTTGGAAGGATGGGAATGGAGTCAATGTTAGAATTGGTGTGGATCCTTGGGTTGGCTGTAAGTGGAGACACATTCTACCAATTAGTCTGGTGGATAAAATTCATTCTACTAGATTATTTTTCCTTGGTGATATTGGTTGTTTTGACATATCATTGTTTAATAATCAAGGTTGGTTTACAGCTGCTTTGATTGGTCTAACTGATCAACAAGATATCACTTGCTGGAATGAATATTTGGGTATATTAAAAACCAGTCATGTCAGATTGTCATGTGATGAGGATCTCCTAATTTGGAATCAGTCTAAATTAGGGAAATACACTCCTAGATCCGAATATCTTCAATTAATTTTGGATAGACAGGTGGATGAACTTTCCTAGTGGTGGAATATTCTGTGGAAGTTCAAATGTCCATTGAAAGCAAAAAAAAATTGCTGGTTTTTATTAAAGGATAAAGCTTTAACTTGGGATGTTATTTGTTGTAAGGGCAAGGAAGGGCCTGGCAGATGCTATTTGTGTAAATCTGAATCTGAGTCTAATCTCCATCTGGGTGTGGAATGCTCTTATACCAGACTAGTGTGGTTGGAACTTGAAGCCAAGTTGGGGCTAAACAATTTGTGGATTGGTACTTCAATCAGTCTTTGTTTGAAAAACTGGTGTTTGAGGGGTGAAGTGAAAAATATCAGATCTCTTCCTATCATTGTGTTATGGCATATTTGGAAATCTTGCAATCAAATATGTTTTGAAGATTATGTTCTATCACCTTCCCAGGTATCAGCTTTATGTTTGGGATGCTTGAGTTCTTTCCCACAAGATAAGATTATTAGAATTAGACAGGTGGTGGTTGAAGTTATTGATAAGTCATATCCTTGGGGATATTTTGATGGTTCTTCATCTAGGGATCCAAAAATATGTGGTGCTGGGGGGAGTGCTTTTTATATCTAATGATCATTATTACACTTTCAAAGCCGGTTTGGGTTTTGGAACTAATAATCATGCTGAACTTATTGGGTTAAAGCTTCTTCTTACTTTGTCCTTGCAACACAACTATAAGCATTTGCATATTTTTGGAGACTCACAGTTTGTAATCAACTGGGCTTCTGGTAAGTATCACATTCGTAACATTCTGCTTGAGCAAATTTTGGTTGAAGTTCACCGATTGGCAGATTTGTTCGAAACTGTGCATTTTATGTATATTTATCGAGAAAGAAATTCTTATGCAGACTTACTAGCTAAAGATGGAGCTAACATTGTAAGTGGATCTTGGCAGATAGCAGAGTATCAGGCAGTTGAATGCTCCAACAGTGTCATGCATTTTTAATACAGGTGGTGCGAAATCTGGATTATGAAGATTTGGATGCTTTTCTTGAGTTAAAAGATCAGTTTTTCAATTTAATCAGTTTGTGGATAATGTGAAGCATTATGTTTTTTTGGACAATGCTTTGTTTTTCAGATAACAGTTGTGGATATAGTGAAGTCTAAAGTTTTTTTCTAAAAGTTATGATACTTTGCTTAAGTGTATTAAGTGCTGATAATGCCTCTTTTTAAAGGTGTTTGTCATTATTAAGATTTCTAGTCATTTTTTTGCTGCTGGACAAATATTTGACAATAGACATAGCTATTTTGTCAATCTGTGGATTGTATATGATATATCAATATATATATATANAGAAAATCCATGTTGGTGAAGTGAGTGGGAAATAAGCACTTCATTTATGGATTAATAAGGGATATAGAAAATGAATTCAATAAAAACTTTACTAAGGCCCTTGCCATTTGTAACAGATGTTTCAGTGGAATTTAAAACAAATGTATGTTATAACTAAGAAAAGCTAGGTGGTTGAAGGTTATAGCAAAGGTTTTTTAAATGGTGAGAATATATATATATTTTTAACAGAAACTATAAAAGGTTTTTATAAAACAAGTTGTGCACAACCATTCAATACAGATAGCAGAACAGAGTGTTCATGCAGTTCAAAATTGCTACACAATAAGCTTATCCGAGGAGTTTTCCAAAAAACTATACATAGAGTATTTTCAAAACAACTAGTGCCTGGGGTAGTATATACCCTTATAAACTGATTACATAGCAAAAGACAGAAAAACATATGACCATAAATAAAATAAAATTGGTTATGGATTGCCTCTAAATTTCCTAGGTTGAACCACAGACTCTTCCTCCATTGGGTGCTCTACTGCTGCAGTGGTTTCGTTCACCTTGCTTCCCTGGTTCATGTTGATCAGACGCTGGAGATATTCCTAGATCCTATCAACTTTTCCCATTATCTCCCTGAGATTTCTCTCATTGTCATCGATCCTTGCATCGTGATTGTTGATTTGCAGAGAGGTGTAACTCACCGTTTCCCCCATGTTCTTGACCTCCTGCGCAATTTCTTTGTTATCCATTATTCCAATCGCTATCATCTCATAAAGACTCCTAAGGTTCTTTTTCACGTCCATGATACCTGCATTTTCACTTTCCTGAGACATTCTGCCAGTTCCTGAGGAGATATCAATACAAGCAAAATTACAGAGCATAGCACGAACAGAGCCTGTTAGCACGCAAGCCTGATTCTCGGCCGGGAGGCCACTTAGAATGTAACTGAGCACTTTGAGCTCCTGCTGCAGGGAGGAACCTTCTTTATTTTTCCTCTCTTTACAGACTAAGGTTCCCACTGCACCTTCCTTCCACCCTATGCAATGACAACCCAAAACCGTGCTTCTCTCCAAATTGACAGTATGCGCTTCAGACGTGAGATTTGAACCAGAACCAGTGCTTGAATACCACAACGAGGAACCTGAGAGGGTGCTACAGGAGCAAGAGGAGAAGGCTGCAAGGGCAATCCTTTCCTTCACAAAGGTTCTGATGAGAGGGAGAGATTCCCATGGGATCTCTTGAAGCCACCCTTCTCCAACGCCTGCAATTACATTCAGAAGAACTCACTCCGGAGGGACCTCATGGTAACTAGAGCTGAGAGAAGGAGTAAAATGAGTTTGCATGCTGTTGCAGGGAGATACAAACCGAGATGGTCAAAAAGACTTGGAGCGTGCGAGGAGGAGGGGCATTTATCCCAGGACCAGTAAGCCATTAAGCCAACAAAACCCAAGAGAGGAACTGGGCAGAGAGTGAAACACGCGGCAAGGGAAAGAGGGAAGGTAGGACAGCGAAATAAATGGGAGGATCCTTCAGGAAGGAGCGTGGAATGGAGGCTAGCTGTTGGAAGGTGACGCAAGGCGGTGGGAGGAGGGAAGTGTGGATGGATAAGAGTAGGGGGTGGAAGGAAGAGGGGTTGAAGAGTGAAGGGAAAGGAGGGATAAAGGGAAGGGGAAATGAAAGGAAGAAGGGTGGAGGGATAAGGTGGGAGATGAGGGAGGTCCTTAGAACTTCTTTTAGGGAAAGGGATAGCTAGAGTTAGGATTGAGAAGGTCCTCATAACTTGTAAATGAAAGGAAAGCTTCTGTCATATCATTATGGAATGAATTTGATAATAGGAGAGTTTCCGTTCTGGCTGTAATGGCCTTGTGGAAGGGAGGCCCCCACGTTATCCAAAGCGTCCGCTGCAGAGTTATTGTGGTGAAGGATGTGGAATATGTCATAGGATTTAGACATGAGAAGCTTGGCGTCGTCAAACAGGCGTTGACAATTGACTGATCCAGAGGGATATCCATTGATCAGTTTGAAGATGACATGTCGAGAGTCTCCGAATATCATTACCTTACAAATATTTTTAGTGTCTAAGAAGTGTAGGCCCTGTAGGAGTGCCAGCCACTCAGCCTCATTATTGGTCCTAGTTCCTAGACCCCAAGCGAAGGTTTGTTCAACATGTCCTCTGGGATCCAGTAGGATTCCCCCGCACCTGCCACCCCTGATCAATGGTGAGAATATTGTAATTATACATGCGCATAATTACAATATGCATATCAATACATACACTTTAATGTTATGAATTGTTGAATTTGTAAAAAAATAGCACTAGTGCATACACCTTAACTCTCGTGACATGGTGTGTTCATAAACATAAAAGAATTGGTTGGTATTATTTCAATGTTATGCCCTAGCGTGTTTTCATAAAAAAAAAACTTCAGTGCTTACAATTTAAATTTTACACTCTAGTGCTTTTCATTTATATAACTACTTAGTTCTTGTACCAATTTTTATTGCATAAGTTATTATTATCCATGTTTAATCCACTCATGTTGACATTTCATAGATACACATTGATGCTTATATTACCATATGCTTATATTAAATTTAACGATGACAATAAGGGTGAATGACCTATCATTTTCTATGACGTTGGTGTGCTTTGTATAATTAAGATCATCGATGTGCATGCATATATAAATCACTAGTGTCAATTAATACTTGACCAATGATACTAATTAATACATAAACATCATTATTTTGGTGCTTTTATAATAAATATAAGCATCAATGCATTTTTTCAATAAAAAACATTGGTGAGTATATTTTCATAACTTAAAAATCACCACACCTTTAACCATTTACATATTCCCTGCACCATTCAGTTAGTTCAAAAAAAAAATGGAAAAATATATTTATATTTTAATTTATTATGGTTTTTCACTTAATCATTCAAAAATCATATATATATATATATATATATATATATATATATAATATGATTGTATTAATGTGTTATACCATCAAATTACACATCTAATCATTGTAATATTTCATCATCCATATATTTAATCAACAGTGTAACATTTTATAATATTGAACAGTTCAATGGAATAAGAAACCTATCTTATTATATATAAATAAGATACCCTTTATCATACAAAATAAGACAACATAAAAGTTCACAATAATAAAATTGTCAATATGTAATTCTTATAGTTATTAGTAACCTACAGTCGTCCCATTGGGGCATTTTGTCCAATACATTAAACAAAATGTTTCTAGTTTTCACATACAAACATTTCAAAACATTCAAATTGAAAGAACATTCAATAATATTGATCACCATTCTCCAATCGAATTGTTTTCATTGTTCACGCTGCTTGCATGCCTAATTTCTTCATCACTTGTAGGTGATATTGCAGTTGGGTTATTTGACCAAATATTTTCTTGATTTGACTTGCTTTTGTTCCTTCTCTCCATTTTCCATCTGCAAACATAGAAATAAAGTGTAATCAAGATATCTACATTGTAATATAATATACATGATTTTGTATATCGAAAAGCATACCATGGAAAGAATTAATTCATAAACAATACACATTCTTTCAAATCCATTCATTGTGCCATCTATTAACAACTCTTATGGTGGATCCACTCCATACTTTGTTTCCTACAAGTTTTGTACACTATGACAAAGCATTGATATAATTAGTATAAAGGTTTCTTGTTGTTACTTTAATTATAAAATTAGGGAAGTAAAACAACATAGCTACTTACAAATTCCAAAATTAACTTTTGATATTACAACATATACTCACAACCCCTACTTAACCCAATGTTAATCATTTCTTCAGATGTGATATTATTTGTATGTTAGCACCTATTAGAAAACAACCAAGGGTGAGTCTAAATTAATTAAAATATAAACATCACAACAAATATGAAATCTTAAGTAAGAGAAACACAAATTATAATCACAAACTTTGAAATCAACCATTTTCTTCATTGTTGTTATGTCTTATGTGTTGAATGGGTTCCATTTTCCATTCTTTTCTGCAACAACAAAAAACGAAAAATTAGTATTTCATGCAATAATTAAATTAAATGTGCATAAAAGAAAGAAAAAATCAATGGTTAGTTACATTTGATGCATGGTATTGTTGAGATACCTCCTCCTACAATGAAAGTATGTTCATTTATTTGGCCATATCCTTATATACATTTTGTACATCCCCATCAACATGTTTCGAATATCACCGTGTATCATCCTTTGGAGTTTTCATCATCTTCTTGAAAAAATAAAAGCACAAACTTGTATTTATTTATATTGATATGAAAGTAAATATATATCAATTATTAATTGCATCAATTTTTGTAATTGTATATACATACTATAGAAAATATGTATAGGAGTAATAATTTTTAAATGATTTTTTTTATTGTATGTTTTTACTATGGCAAGTATAACAGGTCTAATTGGGGAGGCAGGTGCGGGAAGGATTATCTTTGATCCCGGTGGAAACATAGTGACTTATTATACTTGGGGACTCGGACATAGATCTAACAATGAAGCTGAATGGATTTTGTTTCTTCTTGGCTTGGAACTAGCAAGGAAGTCTAATATCTCAAATCTCATCATCTTTGGAGACTCAAGGAAGGTCATCCAAAAAATGAGATTGGATTATAATCACGGTTCCGCCAACTAAAGGAGAATATATGATCGAATACAACATCTAAACTCAGTCCCACAGACCATCTATTTTCACATTCTCAGAGGCAACAATAACTTCGCAGACAAGCTCGCAAATAAGGGGGTCAAGGATAAACTTGGAATGGTTACAGTTAAGGGTCAGTTTCATTTCCAAAAACATGTTCAATAGTTGGAAAGATATTTCATTTCTAAGTATGGGGTGATTTTCATGTCTCTCCTGCATGCCATTCCCTCTTAACTAAGTCTCGACCTCCATCGACAAGAATCCATCCTTGTGGACAAGTGGAATCCCTGTTCACATGATGGATTTTATTTCCCGTCCCGTTCAACATCTCCCCGAGGCACTGAGTCAACCACTGGCATGATCCATGGCAGACTTCATTGGTTTGAATGCTCTCATCTCTCCCCATTCGAATTTTGTTTTCCCAATGAGAGAAGGTGAGGAAGGCAACTTTGGTATCCAACCTCCTGAAGAAGAACGACAACTCTTGTATTTATTTGAAGGTTTAAACAAAGACATGAATAAAAGTTGTGTTAGCCCTCATTTTGGATCTCAGCAGTCCCATTTATCGTCCTTTGTTCTTCTTAGGGATCCAAGCATCATCTTTCTGACTCCAATGGTGAACAATACAGGGAATCCAGACATTAGTGAAATCAAATCCACTCTAGAAGATATCAAAATCCATCTCCGCAGGGTTTATGAAATGGTGGGTGTTGGCATCAAGGAGAACAAGGTGGACATGCCTAATGTTAGATTCTTAGTAAACCAAATGGGCTTCCATGAGTCCAGGATCGACGACAACGACCACTACCTTTGAGAGCTGATGGGAACCGTGGATTTTGTCAAAGAGGAGGTTCATAAAATGGTCAACATGAATCAATGCGGCCATTGTCAAGAAAACTCGGACCATGGTGACCACCCAATGGAGGAAACCTCGGTCGTGCAACCTGCTCGTGGGCTCGAAGGAAAGAAAAAGTAGTAGCTCTAGCTTTGGTTTTAGTTAGATGTATTTCTGCATTTTTCTAAATGAACAGTATGTAAGAATCTACCCTACAATGGGTTTGAAAGATTTTAGAAGGCATTCTAGGTCATCCAAAAACTTTGTTAATTGTATAGGTAACTTTTTTTTATTCCTCCTTCATGACAGTTTGAAACCTTGGTTTCATTGTTTTATGTATGGTTGTGCATAGCCTTTTTTCATTCAATACAATTTTCTCTGGTTTTTGTTTAAAAAAAAGTATAACAAGTCTAATTGACCGTTGCTATGGAAATGCTTGGTGTAGTTTATCTATAACATGATTCTTTGAGTCAATAGATTGAATTTTGTGTTATAAGTGGAAACTATATCTACATGTTTTTTTTCCATTATATTCCTCACATGTGTATAAAAGCACCCTCCTCCCCCCCTTTTATTTACTTCTAGATGAAGTGAGGACCAATTTATCATCATTTAAGTCCTTCATAATTTTCATCTTCTTAGCATGATATTCACTTCTCTCGTTGCCAGCCCCTACAAAAAATTCAACAAATGTGAAATAGAGTGTTTGAAGCATGTTAATCACTATTCTTAATAAGTACATTATATTGAAAATGCAAAGAAAAAAATTATGTTGATTACCTTTTGAATCACGCAACTAATCTATTTGCAATGTTTCCATCAAGATTTTACACTCTATAGCACTCATATTGGAAACAATCCTATCAATTTTTTGCCCTACATGACACACATTAGCCAATATACATAATTTCAACTTATAAATATTTTAAATATATTAGTTGCACACTAAAACTTCAAAGAACTTGTCTTGTTCTCTTTTTGAGATGTGCTCCCTCATGCTCATTACAACAAGTTTTTTCCTTGAACTTCTATCAAGCATCTTTTATCAATATATTCCCTGCATCATAAAATAATGAAATTATGAAATATGTTTTACAAATAAAACAAAGAACTTCAAGCTAAAAATGTTTTTTGTTTAATCAATGTATGTGGTATATTAATGCGCACTAGTACAAATTACCAATGATTTTTTAAGGATGCATAATTTTCTCAAAGTGTTAAAAACTTGGAGAATATTACTAATTCTTAAATTTGCAACCAGTAAATGTTTGGTGATTTTTTTTATATTCGATTTTATAAGGACTTGTTGGCACCCAACAAATTCCCCTTGATTTTTGTGAAAATAAAGGGAACCCATGTAAATTTTGTAAATAATTGATTTTAGTTTGCTTTCATCTTATCTTCCTTCGCTTTCTATGGTGCTTGTTCTTTGGCTTGGCTTTCATTGTATAAGGATTTGGTGATTTGGATATCTTTGTCGTTGGCATCTTTTGGATTCTAGTTGATGAACAACACTTGTTTAGTCTTACTTGAGCTTGTTTGATCTAATCATATCCTTCGGTTTGGATTGGTTGGATTTTGGTATGATGCTTCGACAATTTTACCAAATTGTGGTTTGTCAGTGCATTCTGCGAATTAACGACCATTTTCTTAGATCACAATTAAGTAACTAAAATCTAAATTTTAAGAATTCGTATTCACGTCTTGAAAGAGTTTATATAAAATAACGTAACCATGCTTTTACTTCTGAATTTGAATGATCCATTGACTTCTGTGAGCCTTTAACATTTGATTAAAGTTTTTGCCTTTTTCATGATCTCCGCAACTTGTAATAATTTGATTGAGGCTTGACAATCCTTGGTTTAATAGCATCTAAAGGGAATATAATTAAACTTATGTAAAGGAATTAAATGTAAATTTTAATTAGCTTTAAATTCTGTTCAAAATATTTTGCCCTTTGGAATTTTTGTTCTTTTTGGATGAACTTGATAATTCAATTTTAATTTGTTTACGGGTGATTAAATTTTCATCTAAAAGGAATTCATTTAAAATCTTGAGCTAATTTGGTCATTTTTATTTTTGAGTAAACTATCTATTTTTACTAGCTGTAACTTTTATGACCATCTAAAAAAATTATCATTGAAAAGTTTATGAGATTATTAAAATACTATTTGATTGGATTTTAGATATTATTGTCAATTTTGAAGCTTAAGTGAGTCAAAAAGGCTTCTCGTATATAAAACAAATTGTGAAAATGGGTTAATCCAATAAACCTAATTGGTGATATGATAGTTTTTTTAATATGAAAGTCAAGTCTTAGTGAAGATACATGTCATTTCATTTCTTTATTTAAGATTTTAACTCTTTTGAAAAAATTTGGAATGGTTTAGAATTTGAAGATTTCTACCTATTGTTTTGAAGAAATTTGGAATGGTTTAGAATTTGAAGATTTCTACCTATTCGCCAGAATTAAAAGAGAATCAACATAAGTTTTAAATTAACTATGTTATATATTGATCGATTTGTTTTTGGTTCTCTTTTTTATAGGAAATTTGTACGGTTGAAGGAGGTAATGTGTTTGAAAAAAGGATTTAGATGATCATGCATTAACCATCCACCATGAATATCATTACAAGAAATACCTCACCGCTAAGCAAAAGGGATTGAATGCTACCTCAACAAAATTGCCAAGTTGAGAAGAATGTGAATGTGAATGTGAATATGCTTTTAGTTATAAGATTGGTTGAGACAATTGAGTTTTACATCAAAGACAGAATATCAATAGTCACACAAAGTGTCATATTTCTTTGATTACTGTCGCTCTTATTGTTGGATAAAAGCCACGTCAACCACATTGCTAGGAGTCATTAATTCCCACAATTGTTTATTATCTAGAAGGACGGGTGAAGGAAGAGTATAAAAGGTTACGTGAAACCATAATCGATGGATGAAATCAAATCCCAGGGTCAAATAGCTATGAGGATTTCAATAAATCAAGGGAGATTCTTTAATATTTATTATTCTTTCATTTAGAATAAATTCTTCCTTTTTTTCCTCAACTATCATTTCTCTTCTTAAATGAATTTCATTTGTATAATCTGCAGAGTTATTTAATATATATTTTATGTGCAGGATCAATGGCAAGTATGAGGGTGGTGCATTGGAATCATTTTCGTGAGAGACGTAAACGCAAGGATGAAATGGTCGCAGATTATATATAGAATATCCTTAATTTCCAGAGATATTGCCCGAAAGTATTTTTGTTGAAACCCCCTCCCAATACTTAAAACCTCCTCCCCACCCATTTTTATACCTCAATCCTTATAAACCACCCTACCCACCCCCACCTTAAGCCCCTCATCCCCCCAATACCTGCAATATATTGGTTCAATTTTTTATCATTTTAAAACCCACAATATGAACTAACGTGATAGGATATTGGTCAATAAGTGAAGCCCCCGTGTTGCAAATTCCCTATTACTGATTTACCTTCTGAATTTGACCTTTTTAAATATTGTTTTGAACTCTCATATTCCTCTTATTCAACAAAATCAAGATGTTACTTTCTCAAAAGAATGTTTCAACAAATCATTTACCAACCCTCCAAGAAACTTCCTCCCCTATCATTGATTCAAATATTCATATAAGTTCTATCCAATACCAAAGTAAGAAGGTTGAAGTAGAAGAGGTACCTACTCCTCCCAATTATTATTCTCCATCACTACCTTAAGAAGGAGAGGGACATACGTCTTTTACTCAAAGTATCAATTCTATATCTATCAAGGAACCAAATGGGGAAGAACAAATTAAGGGTGAATTTATTTGTACAAATACTGAATCTGATTATTTAAGTGAGCAACAATTTTTGGATTCTAATATTACAAAAATAGATCGATATGAATTAATTATAGATCAAACTATATTTTCATCATTTTTTATATATTTTGTACTAATTCTTCTTTCGATTCAATTATCAATGAACACAAATATGTTAATCATAATTTGATGTGTTATAGTACTTCAATAGAACAGGTTGAAGAAGAAGACATGAATTTTAATCACCTAACTAAATGGTGTTCAGGAAAGGAGGTTGTTAATGAAAGTATTTTCATGGAGAATTATCCATTGATCCTAATCTCAAACCAATTTAGTGTGAAATGCTTGAAGATACATCAACAAATTATTGTAAAAATGATCAGGTAATAAAAGAGAAGTCTTTTGGAAATTTAAGTAACAATATTTTTTCCAATTCAAGAGACTCTTTTAAACTTCTCACTTCTAATTCCTATCTTTTTATGTACCGTGATTTATTTACTGATTTTAATGTAAAATCCAATTTAATTAACTTTATGTCTTCAAAATCATATTTTTATGAGATGTCTAACATTGGCGTTTCACATATCAAGCATAAAGTTAAGGAATTAGGACATGTTACATCATTTGACCATCATCATGTTCAATCTTTTATAAAAGAATAAGGTTCATTACAAGACAATTATATTCAATTGATTTTTGATAATATTGATACATCGATTTTTGTTGAAACTAAAGATTCTTTTTCTCATCAAAATTATTTATATGAAATATCCAATTTCATTGGTGCTAATAAAATATTTGTTGATGAGTCTCCTAAATGTTTTGATCACCAAAAACTTGTATATTTCCCGGTTGATTAAGCTATAATTGTTGATCTTTTAAATAAGATTACTCGTGTTGATACTACGCCACTTCCATCGTTTCATGATCTTACTCCTTATTTGAAACCAATTCTTTCAGTTGATACTAGGTCTTGTGCTAGCTATTTGATTTGTCCAGTCAATTCTCCTACGATATGTTTTCCATCTATGGATTTATTTTGTCACACCATACTTTGTATTATGAGTTTTATGACAGGATTGTAGAGTTGCTCGAAAATTCTTATCTCAAAATATTTCCAGAAACTGGTAAATTTGTCTTGTCAATATATGTAAATAAGAGTTCGAATGATAAGAATAACATATTTCTTCTTAGTTTTCTTCTAGTAGCATATCATTTATGGTTACTGTTTGGAAATCATGTCATTCTTGCAGTATTCGAAGTGGTTTAATGTCTTCATTGGCTATTTCATTTTACTTGATCTTTTGTATTTATGTAGTTTTAGATTAGGAGTAGGATAGCTAGTGAATTAATTATTTAATTTTGGTTTCAATAAAGAAGTTATCAATAATTCTGATGAAAGGTGATCCACCATCCAAATATGTTTAAGGAAATTTTCAATAATTTTTTTTTAGCATTCTTGTCCATACTATTTTCTTAAAACATTTCGTATTTTTCTAAACCTTTAATATGAAATGTTTAATACAATTATTACCTTGACAAGAATTTATTTTTGTCAAGTTCTCTCTGAAGTAGTGGTTTAGGATAACCACCATTCAAAGGGATATGGCAGAAGATGAAGTCTTATACTATGTGTGTGGTTTAAATATGACCACAAACTCTGGAACTTAGCTTAAAAGCTCAAAAGTTCCTGTAATATTCCAAAAATTCAATAGAAGTTGTGTGTCTTTTATTAAATGAGTGGTTTCAAGATGACCACGAACTATTGAACTTGGATCAAAGGCTCAAAGGTTCTTGGAACATTCAGAAAGGTTCTTTGATTTTAGTGGGGTCAAGGCTCTGGATCTGATACATGCTCACTTATTTTTTACTACTTATCATTCCCCTTGTCAAGAACAATGTGAGGAGAAATATATCTCTCAACTGTAAGATGTGTCAATACTCATCAATTAAATCTCTAGTATGACGTATATATCTTCTTGTCTATTGATGACCATTGGAAAGAAGTGATTTACCCATAATGAATCTTCTCGCTTGCATGTTTCTGAAGAATGGGTGTGCTTTCCATAATGCTTGCGAGGATGAAGATCAAAACAGTGATCTTTCATGTGTCTATGTTGATCATAGTGTTGGCATGTCAAACTATGAACTGATGAAGATGAACTCTCATTGAGGAATCTAGCACTCTGAAACTGGATAAGTTTGGACAAATCGGGAATGTGACTCTGTCACTTCTTTGCCATATCCAAGAATTGGTTTGTGCTTATTATGGTTGATATCTTCCCGTGGTATGATAATGATCTTGGAAGGAATAAGAAGAACCTTTGTTTGCATAAATTCATCTTCATTTTCTTTCACTTTTGTATTGGGGCCACTAATTTGCTTATGTACTTCTGTAGTGGCGTCATTATGTGCAATTTGTTGAACAGAATCATGAAGGGGATTCTTTGGAACACGAACAAGTTCAAAATTTATTTCTTATCGTATGACTTGTGACTCAAGTTTTAGGGAATCAAGTGTTTCTTTTGAATCTTGCTCACAAATTGAATATGAGTGAGGTTGGTCTTGCTACCATGACATTGTTGTCGACAGAGGAGAGAAGTAGAGTGTTCAATAACACTACAAGGCCATTTAATCTCACCATTGATAAGATAAAGTAGAAGACTCACTCAAAAAATGAAGGGATTCTTGCAATTACACCTTTTTACAAGCAAGACTAAACAATTAAAGTACTTAACTCATAAGAAGGAATGGGTGTTAGGTTCAACTGATAATGCACCCAAGTACAATTAAGAAAATAATTGTAAGTACAAGTGAACAAACATTTGTAAAGTTTGAAGGAGAGATTTACTTTGATTGTTGATTCCTTGATATTATGTTTTTGTCGGCCACATGTGCTTTATTTTCTACTTGAAGTTGTTTTCTTTGACTACAAAACTCTTCATATCTCCCTAAACGCAAGAAATGATCTCCAATGAAACTCGAGCACACAACATGCCTTTAATATGCTTATTCAATTTTCATGCTAAATCAAGGTCATGCTAAATTTATTTTTACAATACCAACTTCTTGTACACAATCTAAATCATGCTCACCAACTAATGTTGAGCACAATCTTGAGTATCCTCCATCTACGCCCTCTGATAAACTGACTCACTTATATATAGCTATCTTGACACCCAATAATGAAGTGCTAATTTTGATTGAAGGAGAAGAGAAGTTAATGGAGGGTGAGTGTTTCTATTTTCACACTAAAATTTTTAGATCCAAATATGTTGCTCCATATACATCTATATTGAGTTTTTCAAGTCTAGAAATATCAATTTATGGAGTGAAGGAGAATGCTAACAGGAAATTTTGATCGTCAACTTCTTAACCACCAGCTAATCCATATGATTCTCAATGTTCCTTATGGGAATTCAAAATATATGAGGCGGCCTGTGGCTAATGGTGCCACACGTCAAAATAAATTCAAGCACGAAAATTTATTATTGAATTCTTATTTATAATGAGAGGGGGTGAATTAGTATAAAGCACAGATTATACAGTTTTCAACTTAACAAATTATGCTTCAATTTTTTTTCTACCAAAACAGTAAATAACACATTTGTACAAAACTATAAAGTAACTTTATATGTATCTATATATAAAATATTGATTACATGAATAGGAGACACTAATATCCAAACCATGAGAACCATACTAAAGCAACAACCTAATTGCAAGCACCAACTCGCAGATTACATGCACCAACCTGTAAGGACTTCTATCAATTTTGCAAGAACCAAATTGATGGATTTAGGCACTGACCTCAAAGGATATCAGTCCTATTTGTGCAAGCTCCAAATCGTAGTGTTCAAGCACCAACTTGATTTAATACTGTGATTTCCTCATTTTTTTTTTAGCAGCAACTGGATCAAATCATCAAATCTCGTTTATAATTTCTAGCACCAACCAAATGGAAACATCAGCTCTCATTTATATTTTCCAACACCAACCAGATGGAAGCACCAACTCCCTTTTTTTTTCCAGCACTAACTAGAAGGGAGAACAAACTTCCTTTCCTTTCCCCTTCCTACTTCCCTAAAATGAAAGATGATGACCTAACAAAAAATGCATTTTATCTTATCTATGTCTTCTTCGATCTATATCTTCACCTACTGGGATTTGCATCACAATAGTTTGTGATCTATGACAACTAAAATCTGCATCTTCAATTATTTGCATACTTTGACAGTATCTCGTATAACATCAACAAATTTTATCCTTCTGCGATCTATGCTCTACGTGATATGTGTCCTAAAAATTATGTGTATCATAACTTCAACAGTTCTACGATCTGCACTACTCTGTATCTTCTTCGCACATCATGATATAGGGAATCCTTCTGCTTTGTGCATAATCAGTTGTTCATCTTCATTGATTTTGTGCAATTTGGATCTTTTGTTGCATCAACTTCATTTAGATCAACAAGCCATTGATACCCCAAAATTAGAAGCTTTTCAAGTCAAAGTATCATATCATATTCATCTTCAATCTTACATCAATACTTCCATCTCTTTCTTATTTATACATTTCTTTCTCAAGAGATGTGTCCACAAGTTGGGATTCCTTTCACTCGAAGACACCCCAAATATCTTACTTCTTGGTCAAGAAAACCACCTCATTTCATCTTTCATCATTGTGCATCATTTGATTTTTCAACCTAGTGGTTTTTTGCGCACTCGATTCCAATGACTTTGTGGTACATGCGCACATGAGTCCCATGTCTTAGTGGGATTTACGCACTTCTTGAACTTCCACACTTCTTTTCTATATACTTCTTCAAACTGGATTTACATATATAGAGAAGCATTGTCTAATATTGTTAAGGCTTACATGTACTTTTATATGTATTTCTTCAAACTGCTATTTACTTATAATCATCAATTGTGACTACAAACTTCAAGACTTTTTGTGTCTTGACAATCATCAATATTTTCTTATTTGACATCATACTTGTTTCTTGTTTTCCATTTGGCATTCATATTGTGTGGTTGATATCAAGTTTGTTTGACATCAATGACAACATCAAAGTCCATCAATATCCCCCTTTGGCATTGATGTCAACTCCAACTAACATTGAGCTCCCCCTGAATATGAGCTCTTCTTTTGTGCTCAAAATAATCCCCTTGTGTTCATGCTATTTTAATTCTTTATTTTCATTTGCGTGGATCTTTCCTCCTCAACATCCAAATTCTACCAACTCTTTTTCTTTCTTCATTCTTTATTCTTCCCCTTTGACATCAAGGGAAAAGGGATACTTCTTTTGAGAATTTGACTCCCCTTGACATCATGTGTCTCAATTCATCTTTATGTTACTTATATTATGCCATATATACTGTCATGTCACTGAGTTTTCATTTCTGCATCATTTACTACCTCTAAATCACCGATTTTTGTTTCTTATTGGATGCTTCTTAATTAATGTAATTTCGCACAAATTGTCACGTGATTTCTCACATCTTCCACGATGTCCAAAAACTCTCTTAATATCATACATACTTTCTTCCATCGCCCATCTTGGCAATAAGTCAATGTGACTAATAACTCGTGCAAACAATTTGACGTGTTGTTGTTGTACTTCGAGGTTTTTTACGACATCATTTCATTCATATAGAATAATGAGTTGGATTTTTGCTTTCTCTCCTCTTTCCAAATCTCATTATATCATTCAATAAAATTTGGCATCTTCCTAGTCAACTTTGAATTGCACGTTCATGAAAGCAATTAACCTCAACATCTCTACAATTTATTGTTTCTAGCACGAGGAAACACCTTCCAATTATACATATGAGTTGTGTGTGACTTGTCTCTTCATCCTTGTTCAGTCATTGTATGAGTGTCACAACTCAGTTCTTATTATCCCATCTTCATCTGCTATGTCTTCTCACTTTCAAGAAATTAAATATTCGTTCGATAGTCTACATTCAATCCACAAGTTCAGTCGCAACAAGATGAGTTTGTGAGGATGAAAGTAGACATGAGAATCTAGCGATCTCAAATGAATGAATATGACTTCATGCACTGGTACTCACAATATCAAGTTAACCAAACTAATTCAAAGAAGTTGTCAAGTATAGAGAAGAGAATCAAATTCCTAGAGAAAAAACGAGGAAATATTCTTGTCACACTGAATTTGATTTGGATGGCTCATTGTAGCACAAGCATGTCTTTTTTTACTCTGCAACTCTGTCCACCTCTCCAAGATTATGAATTCTTCGAGCATACCCCATTTGATCTTGATCTTCACTTGTCTCAACAACCATCTAGTCATGTTGCGAAGGTGGACCTTGAGCTTTGACTCTAAGTCAATTTTGTAAATTTCATTTTTTTTCAATATAGCTCCCATCGTAGTACTTCTATCATAGTTAGGACTTAGCATGCTTTCTTTTGATACCATGACTCATATTTTTGCGACAAATGTATTACATAATTTTTGTCTTCCTATAATGGAAACCTTTGAATACAAAACAAACTTTGGTTATGTAAACATGTTGTTTCTACGCATAACTTTTTTTTGTCATTAGAAATACTTAGTTGTACCCTTATTTGAACAATCACATGTATGAGTCCTTTGCGCAACAATTTTATTTTATCGTGTTTTCACAGATAATTTAGTATGGCAGTATTTGTTACTTTCCTTTATGGATATGTGTGCAATCCCTTTGCAATTTTACATCTGTGAGACTTTATACAAAAAATCTCAGATGTTCTCTAACTGCAATACATACTGATACATTCCTTTAATTTCTAATGAAAAACGTGTTGAATTCAAGGATCTTACTTAACCTCTTTAGTGCTTTGTAAGATGGGAATCAATCACTTTCTACTTGAGATGTACTTGGGTCATTTTCTTTGAATATACATGCTTGAGGAATTTTCTTTACCCAATTTTTCATATGCACACATCCTTTTTTATACTGCGAGTGACTGCGTTCCTTTTTAGTCCATGTGTTTCTCTTGATGTCATGTAAAGTATTTCTATCTGGACAATTTAATGTTCTCTGACAATATTGATCCTTATGTCCAAATCCATCACATGCATAGTGCTATATTGTATGATAATATTTTCCTATGTGTCCAAAATTATTACACCTAAAACAACTCAATACATTGACTCTCATTTTACTTGTATAACAAGGAAAGTTGTAGTTATTAAGAGTACTATCATACCTACAATGGGAATCCTCTTAAAAATTGGTCTATTTTGTTTGTGATATACCTTCATTGTTGCATATGTTTTCATCTTTATAATCATACCCAATACCTATCTTGTCTACAGGTGATCTTTGGTTGTTTAATGTCTTATTCAAGATTGATGTGATATTAGTGAACTTGTTCTCAATTTTTTCTTCAAGATAAACTTTCTCTTCTTTTGAATTTGAGAAAACTGGTTTATTATCCCTTGGACTATCTTTTCTTTTGCATAAACAGATTTTTACTTCTCATTTAAACCACTTCATTCCTTAGGTAAGAAATCTCGATATCCTTTTTCACAGGTCTTTCTATTAGTTGCTTATTATTCCTTTTTGTTTCTTCTAATAATGCTTCCAGCACAGAGTTCTTTTCATTCAATTGTGTTACTTCATTTTGTGCTTAGTTCAACTATTTCTCAAGATCCTCTTCCTTCTTATTCTTTTGTTTGCTAATGTTTCTTGAACAAACTTTTCCTCCTTGATATGTTCTTCTATATTTGTCAATTTTTCCTTCAGTGATTTGTTCTTCTTTCTCGAATTCTTTATCTATTCCAAAGCACTAATAAGTTCACCTTCCAGGTCAACTTCTTGTAAGTTTTAAACCTGTGTATAGAAGTAAAGCATACAAATTATTTAAGCAAAACGGATATTACACCATAACATTCACACATAAAACATAGAGATTTACCCTGTAAACCCTTAACCAGGAAAACCAACAAACCTTGGATCCACACCTCTTATTTTATCATTATCATTATCAATATATCATAATACAATATAGGTATTCCACAACATCCAATACCCTAATATGTTAACTCATATTATATAATAGACCCCAATCCATTAACTGAGATTAAATTACATATTTGTTTTTAAATTCCCCAAAATAGCCAAAAAACGGGGATCGTCAAGCTCGTTGTTGATAGGAACACCTCCCACACACATGCAACGAATATAACATATACCCAACATTATCCCAATTGTTGTTTTCTTTTCATAACAATGAGTCATGTACTCATAAAGTCATAGGTTCAAAGCATCAATGCCCATATATTCTCTACACCAAGAGAACTTCTTTGTATTAACAGATTTTGTTAATGAGTCTGCAACATTCTTCAAGGTGTCAACCTTTTCTAGAAACACCTTCTTGTCTTCAACCATATCTCTCACAAAGTGATATTGCACATAAATATGCTTTGTCTTATCTTGATAAGTAGTGTTCTTTGCTAGGAAGATTGCACTTTGGCTATCGTAATCTAACCTTGCAGCTTTCTATACAAACCCAAAACTTGAACACGGAATCTGCAAACATACTGCTTCTTTTCTAGCATTTGTGGCTGCCATGTATTCAACTTCTGTAGTTGAGAGTGAAACTATAGTCTGTCTCTAGCTCATCCAAACCGGTTAAATACATACCCACTTGTAGATCTTTTGTGATCAACATCTCCAACCCAGTCTACATCAACAAATCCATGTACATATATTACTATGTATGGTCCAAGTCTTCCTTGGTAGCAGATTGCATAATGTGTGGTGCCACACAAGTATCTGAAGACCCTGTTTATAGTTGTCCAATGATCTTTCCCTGGATTTGACATATATGTGCTCAAAACTCCCACTGCATGAGAAATGTTTGGTCTAGTGCATACCATTGCATACATCAAAATACTAACTGCGCTGGCATATGGAACTCATGACATATCTTCTTCTTCTTCATGTGTCTTGGGATGTTGATCTATAGATAAATTTACACCTATAGGAATAGGGACCTTGACCGACATATTTTATTGTATTTTAAATATCTATAGTACTATCTCAACATATTTTCCTTGATTTAACCAGACATTTATGTTTGCATAATCTCTTCTTATCTCCATTCCCTGAATGAAGTTTGCAACATTGATATCCTTCATGTCAAATTTGGAGGACAATGGAGACTTCACCTCCTTTATAACATCTTTGTTGTTTCCAATCAGAAACATGTCAACAACATACAGTACTATGTTAATGAAGTGATAATCAATATGTTTAGAGTATACACAATGATCATCCTTGCTTCTCACAAACCCCAATCCAAGTACGTATGTGTCAAAATTTTGGTACCACATCCTTGGAGATTGCTTTAGGCCATAAAGGGACTTCTTTATTTTGCATACCAACCCTTTCTTTCCCTTTACCATGAACCTTTCCGGTTGCTTCACATAGATTTATTCTTCAAGATCTCCATGTATGAACGATGTCTTCACATCCATCTACTCTACTTCAAGGTCAAAAGAAACATCAATAGCAAGAAGACATATATTATAATTTAATTTTTCAACTGGAGAAAATATTTCACCAAAATAAATCCCCTCTACCTGAGAATATCCCTTTTCTACCAAGTGGGATTTGTACTTCTCTGCCTTACCTTTTGCATTTAACTTCTTTTTAAACAACCATTTGCTGCCAACAAATTTTCTTCCAACTGGTAACTCAACTAGATCCCAAGCTTCATTTTTTTCCAAGGCATCAATTTATTCAACCATGGCCTTCTTCCATCACTATCCTTTGAATCAACAACCTTGTTCACATTTCTAAGATCATCATCAGTAATAGACATAGAAAAACGAGAGAGAAAATTAGGAGGGTAATATCTTTCTAGTTTCCTTCTTTCTCAAGATGATCTCCTCAATACTGGTGTATGAGGTTCTTATTCTTTTTATTTGGCTTCTTCTGTTGAGTCAGATTATTCACCTTCTAACTCAAACTCTATTTTCTCGGGTTCCTTTTCCATTGGATTCACTTCCTTTCTGGGGACTTCTTTGACCTCTATAAACACAACATCTCGACTGTAAACAATTTCTTAGTTACATGATTCCAAAACTCATTAGAGGAAATTTGAGGTCTAAAATGGGCCTTCTAAGGAAAATAATAAAATAATAGTTATTAATTTTGGGGGAAGAATGAAAAAAACTACTTTTTTGTTTGTATTTTCAACATATATCCCTGTGTTTTTACTCAAATTCCATGCAGGGGATCTCGTTGGAGGTGAAATTTAATTCCGCACCCAACAAGTACCCACACTGCATACTTTTGACAGACCCTTCTACCCGAAAAACAAGAAATACCTGGAAAAAATGTGATGATGACATCATCATCACATTATTTCAGGTATTTCTTATTTTTCAGGTAGCGGGGTCTATCAAAAGTATGCACTGTGGGTACTCATTGGATGCAAAATTAAATTCTGCATCCAACGAGCTCTCCTGCACGGAATTTGAGTAAAAACATAGGGAGATATGTCGAAAATACGAACAAAAAAAGTTGTTTTCTTTTATGACAAATATGTCAATTCAACCATTATGGTTGACTCATTTTATTGAAATTCTATTGGTTCTTGAATTCCAACTCACAAAATTTATTGTTGGCGTGTTTTCTTATAAGGACCATTTTAGACCCCAAATTTCCTTAATGTATAACCTTTCATACCATCTTTATAGCCAATAAAGATACACTTCTCAGCCTTGTTATCCAACTTACTCCTTTTCTCCTTTGGAACATGTACATACTGTTGGCGTGTTTTCTTATAAGGACCATTTTAGACCCCAAATTTCTTTAATGTATAACCTTTCATACCATCTTTATAGCCAATAAAGATACACTTCTCAGCCTTGTTATCCAACTTACTCCTTTTCTCCTCATTAGAGGAAATTTGGGGTCTAAAATGGGCCTTATAAGAAAACGTGCCAAAATAATTTTTTGTGAGTTGGAATTCAAGAACCAATAGAATTTCAA
>LPNX010474215.1:308870-492484 GCA_001517045.1 Pseudotsuga menziesii
TTTGGAACATGTACATAAGCATCACAACCAAAAACATTTAGATGCTTAATAGAGTGTTTCTTACCAATCCATACCTCTTATGGATTTTCATCAGTGTTATAGTTTATTTGTGTTTTCTGTTGTTACTTAGTACAACTAAATAGACTGCAGGAAAAGAAATAGTAACTACACTAGAGTTACAGTAACGAGATACTAATATAAATAAAAGTTTATAGAAATCAACAGCTAAGTATATAAACTAGTTGTTAACCAAGCAGTTTATCTTTTAAAAAACTATTAACTAAATCTTAAGCTATTACTTAATATAAACCAGATTAGGGTTATATTTAAAAAAATAAAAAAACCTTTATTTATGAAAAATAAACAGAGTTCCAAGGTTAACCATCTATTCTTACAAAGTTTCTGAATAACTATAATCTACAGAATAGTAAATGGAATAAATGTAAATATAAATATTAAACTAAATAAAACTAAGAATTTCATAATTAGGAACTAATTAATTTAAACAAACAAGATTATAACCTGTGAAGGAAAAACTTGAGGGTCGAAACCCTAACATTTAATTTATCTATTATAAATTAATTTATTTAAGATTTAATCCATTTACATTGAAAACTATGTAAATAAACTTTACAAGAAGATTACAATGCATACTTTAGACTATTTACATTTTTTTCTTAAGACAAATATCTTTTATAAACAAGCAAGATAAGTTTACAGTTAACAGGTTAATATACCACCACACACCTGTAATAGCCAAACTAAAGTAACAAGAAGCAGAGCCTAAGTAATAATTAATTGAAGAACATATTTAGACAAGGGTTTCATTTCCAGTAAACCCTGCTATTATATTCTGGACAACTAATTATAAAAATATAAATTTTACATTACAACTCAGCTACATTCTTTATATTAATCATATTTACTTACAAAAGATATCTTAATTAGTAAATTTCTTCACTGACATTTGAAGAAGGAAAAAACCCTATTTCACAGTATCATTATTTACAGGTTAAGCGAAACTATCACAATGCGGGACAGAGTTCAAGTTCAACAAAATATTTAAGTATTAAACCAACTGTAATACAGTGTCAAACTATAAGGCTGAATCCTAACTTAAAAACCAAATACATAACACGGCTCGAAGGCCGGTACTACCCAGTGTAACAGGAAGGGTTTGCAAGTAAAAACTGAAGTAAACATCATATTAAAATCTCTTCACTAAAGAGAAACCGAGGCAGGCTTCCAAGCACTGTTTTATCTCCTTCAACAACCCTCTTTGCAAGTAGGGTAAAACCCATTTTGAACTTAGGGCTTACCGGTTGGGCCACAAGTACACTGAAGCCAGCCATCATTTTATTTTCACCAAAGCTTGGAGCTGTCACAGATTCCTGCATTTAGCACATTACCGAAAGTCATTAAAATTCTCAACTTCTAACTACTTAAACCCTAACTATGTTATTAAATAAACAAATGATTTACTCATACTAAGATTCGAGTTGTATTTACCTGTAAGTAGAAGAGTTGTTGAGCAACGAAGAGGCTATCACCAGCTTCGCAATGTACACACAGGAGTTTCCACACCCTATGCCGACCGTGGAGTAAAAACAATGACAAAGGAGCTTAAGCTTCACAAAGTCATGATAGGCCACGAGAAGAACATGACTGAGTTATGGATAGGCCGAGAGCCAAACACAAAAATAAGTAACCACTCATGCTGTAAGGTTCACAACCATGAAGATTTGAAATCAAAAACTGAGTTTTGGAAACTACAGCAACATCAAACAAAAGATTTGGAGTAAGCAAGCAGAGGAACAGCCTCCCATGGCTGCCATGGAAACTACACAGAGCAGCCCGCAGGCCAACAAAAACCTCGGAGGCAAATGACAAGCAAATAGGGTTTCCAGGTCTTTTTAAGTTGTCAATGCATGGACAAGAGGTGACCACGTGCCCTCCAAATCTTTTAACCATGCAAAGGTCGAAGTCTATAGTCCATCTACGTTAAATGATCAAATTATTGTTGCAATAGTTAGTAAACAATTATGCAATCAACTATTGGAATGGATATATATGTTCATAAATGGAAACATAAACTTTATTCAATAGTATTGATGTCTGTGATATATGATTAATAACGATTCTTGTTGTTGACCATAGAGTAAGGTCATGAAAACCTTGCCATGGTAATATCCCAAGGTCGACCATAGCATAAACTATTCCATTAAAAATTTGTTTGATACTATGCAAAAAGACTTAAAATATTTACATATTATTGAAGCTTAAACGATATTTTTTTGCAATCAATGGTTTACAATTAGTAGAATTACTAGTAACTATCATATGTCATTTGACTATAGAGTAAAAGCGTTTTAAAAAAAATGACAATAAACAATGTCAAGGATCAACCTTAATGTAACCCTTTACAAATAATGTTTGTATGATCGACTTGCTAATGACTATAATAATGAACCTTATTATTAGTTACAAAATCAATAGTGCGTAATTGGTTCTAATAGAATATAGGATTTTTTGTTTTAATGTCTCATTGGTATAGACCTTGGAATAGAAGTTCTAGGTAGTAAAATCTACCATAATAGTTAGAATACACTACAACCTATTTTTAGTGAGGCATCTTGGTAATAATAATTTTACTATGGTATAAACCATGCACAAGGGTTATACATTGTAGGAATAACAATGATAATGTGCTTACCTCTGATTTAAATATTATAAAAATGGTGGTAGGAAGTATTCTATTTTTAAGATGTTGTATTTAGTTATAAGAACCTAATTTACAATGTCATGGAAATTTCCAGATAGAAGATTTCCATAGGATTCAAGTAACATTGATTTTGGCACATTATAAAGTAAGGTGGTATTGTACATAGTGACAATAATTCATGTAGCAAGCAATGATTCAAGTACCAAAGTTCATAACTTGAGGATTAGTAATTTCACATACAAGCTATAGGTTGATAAATTCCATGACTAGTAAGATAGAGGCGAAGTAGAAAACTTGTACTCTATTGGAAATCTTACCTTCAAAATTGACAAAAATACTTTCATGAATAAAAGACAGTTACTTTACCTCATCAGAGCTTGCTTTTAAATAGTCAGTTATTTACTACCATTTTAACATGAAACAGATATACTTCTTGCTACTTTATGAATTAAACTCCTAATTGATCGATTGTTACCTGTTAAACCTGTAAGAACCAGCATTCCATCTGCGATAGCATAAATGCTAAGTAAGCCCAAGTTTTCAAAGATAGATTTCACCTACTTGCCAAAAAGTAAACTTATTAGTAAAACTGAAAGAAATCTGAATGCAGGTCAATCTTATATACATTACGAAAATGAAAGTTGTATTAGTTATCATAATATGAAACTGATTAATAATAAACGTTAAACTGTTTCATTTTCCGCTAACAGCTAACTGTTAGTAAACTACGTATTCAGACATTTTATGTTATCTTAAAAATTTTAAATTTTTATGAAATTTTGGGGTTATGACATGTGGTATCATAGCACAAGGTTCAAACACTAGGCCTTGATGAAGCTCAACTTGCTTTTATGAAACGATGTATTAAATCATTTTGCTGATGTATTTTCTTTTAATGTTATTCAACAGAGAAATTTGTTTCTGAGTTTAACAACAGGTATGGAAAGACTGGAGGAATATGCGGAAGAGGAATCTCCCTGTACTGAACAAAAAAACTTACAAAGAGAACATATACAAGAAGACATAGCCACTAATTCCTCAGAAATTTTACAAACAGTAAAAGGATTAAAATCTGAAATGGAATCTATTAAAAAGGAAAATGAGAGGATCCTAAGAGCTCAGGAGGAGCTGAATCAGATCCTAACAGAAAGATTCCATGCTGAGGGAAGGGGTAAAAGAGCCGATTCATAAGATATAAGTTACCAACATAAGTATAAAAAGGCTAAACAGACTAAAAATGAAAGCAGCTCATCTTCATAAGTATTTGGTGATCAATGTAATTTTCATTCCACTAGTGATAGTAGTGATGACAACAATTATACTAAAAATAGAAAATATAAACCTTATTAGGAAATTTCTGGAGAGTTTAAAAAGATCAAACCACCAACATTCAATGGGAAAACTGAAAAGGGGGAGGAAACAGAATCCTGGTTATCTGAGATGAAGAAGTACTTCCAGATATATAACTATTCTAATCAATTAAAGGATAGAATGGCTATCTATAATCTTTCAGGGAAAGCTGATATATTATGGCAAGATTTAAAGAGAGTGAAAGGAATAAAAGAAAAGGACGTAAATTGGAGTACCTTCAAGAAGTACTTTAAAAAGAAATTTTTATCTGAGCAGTACTATGAAGAAAGAGCAAAAGAATTCTATGAGCTTAAACTAGGTACAATGACTATGAAAGATTTAAACAACAAGTTTTTAAGTCTGCTTAGGTATGTGCCATACCTTGTAGATGAAAAACCAAAGGTACAACGATTCCTTAGCTATTTACCTTATCACATAAAGGATAGGATTGAGTATGACAATCTTAAAACTCTGGAAGAAGCTATGAGGAAAGCCAATTTCTATTATGAATAGAACCGGAAAAAGGGGAGCATGGCCAACTGGAAGGCCAAAAAGAATAATAATAATTTTGATCAAAAGAAGAAATATTTTGTGCCCAATCGGAATTCTAAAAATAACAAGGCCAGAAATTTTCCTAACAAGAATTTCCAAGGGAATAAGAATAATTCACCAAGCAATTAGAACAATCCAAAGGGTAAAGAGTCTACTAATACTCATGGCAATTACATAAAGAACTTTGAACGAAAAGAAGCCATAAAGTGTTGGGAGTGTAATGGCCCACATTATGCCTCAATCTGTCCTAATCGGAAAAAGACTGTCAGTAATATCCATACAATTCAGGAGGAGATGACTGTTTGAGATTTAGCTAGGACTATGCCTAGAATCAATGCAGCCTTGGAGAATTGACAAGCAGACTATCAAACTTCCATGGTGGAAGTAGAAGGTAAGATAAACCAAACCCCTATAGCTGTTTTAATTGATCCAGGAGCTAGTCTAAGTTATATTTCACCTAAATTGGTAGAAAAATGTAAGCTTCATGTTGAAAAATTTGAAAGTTCTTGGTTGGTTCAGTTAGCCACTGGTGTAAAAAGGAAGGTAACTTGCTTTGTAAATAAATGTGCAGTAGTTATGGATCATGTAATTTCCCCGACCCTCCAACCGGCGAAGAGGACGCTACCTTACATCAAAACATCCAGGGATCTAGCCCCATGAAAATGAACATACATATACATATAATGTTGAAGCATGATACTTTAAAACATAAAACACATTACGATTCATAACCATTCATTATACACAACGGAAACAAAACATATCAATCAACACTTCATGCATATACCGATCGGCATTTAACATGTATATCAGCATTCATTAACATTAAATATGATTGCAAACACAATTTAGGTAAGGATACTTATCTTATAAAGAGCTTGTTCCGCAACCAGCTACGTCGCTGCAACGTTCCACCCAACCGTAGGCTCGTGTGCTCTTTAATCTCTCAGCAACACTACCACCCCCGAGATGGGCATGATTCCCCAAGGAATAAGGAACTTAAACAGACTTACACATAGCCATGGATATCAACACCACAAGGGTACACAGTTCATCCAAGCCAACACAATTGGGTTTATCAAGCGAACAGAAGATCAGCCAAGCCAACAAAGTTGGGTTTATTAGGACATCCAAGAGCTAGGAAAGGATAATTCTAAGATGGTGAGCTCACTGAAGAGCTATAGACACCAACACCAAATACATCTTGGCTTCTAGAACACCCACACACACCCAACACAAGGAAGTCAGTCCCTTCTTTGCAACGCAGTCCCTTAGACCCTAATCTTCCCTCCAGTGCTCTTCAGGGGTTGTGGAGAAGAAAGCTAGCTCAGTAGCTCTTTCTATGTGGTTCTCAACCCACCAAGTTTATCAAGCACCTCAGGCCCTCATTCACCACTCCAAATCAGTCTGAGGACAAATCCACTGCATGCAAGCAGCCAAACAGAGCTATTCAAGCTTTTACAAGGGAAAACACAGTCCAACAATCATGGACAACTAACAATCCACAACACTATGAACCCTCAGCATTGATTCTTAATACAATCACTGGAGTAACTACACAGACTAGAAAATGGGAAGAGAACAAAACTCCCAAACTGTGTGGGATGGAAAAAGACATAGCTAAACACAATGTAGAAGAAGACTACGATCACGACCCAGCAATAGAGTAGCAGTCTTCAGCTCATGATTTAACGATGGAAAATAATAGAACGATATGCAGTCTGAAATTTGTGGAAGAATCTACCCAAAAATATGCACAATCATGAAGATGAACAAACAACAGACTAGCCATCGGTGAGAAAAAGAGGGAAGGCATATTACCCAGGAACCCACAGAAAACGTCTCATAGTGAGAGACCACGACACATTCCACAGTCTGACAATGGTGGATTCAAGACACCGACTTCCTACATGAGCAAGAGAAAGAACCGATCCTCAGGCCAACAATCCGTGATGAAGAGGAGAACAAACCCCCAAACAAGAATCGCAACCCCCTCTTAGTCCAGCTCTGCGTGAGGATGAACTGAACTCCCTGAGGATGAACTGAACTCCCTGTGTGTGGGAAGGTGAATAGAGCATAACGTCTCCGCGTAATAAAATGAACTGAACTGACCTGAGAGAATGGCGTAGTAGTGGTTCCCTTACCCACGTGAAGGTGGAGAGACGATTGGTGGAGTGAGCATGTGGCAAAGACTGACAGTCCTGCCACTCTCCACTTTCAGCAATAACTGCCTCAACAACTCAGTAGAACATTAAGTGGTGGTTGGATGAGACAAGGGAAGGTGAGCAATTAAACAAGGTGACACATGGATTTTCCCCCATGGCTCAAGGTTCATCATTTCCCCTCCTTATCCTTAGGAATCATGCCCCTTCTCAATTTAGTTGCAGTGAACATAGTTGGTTGGGTTATTTAATTAAAAAGCACATTTACATGATGCCACAGTTTAATATATGTCGTATGTCCCAATATACCATCGGTGACCATCCCAATCCAAAACATACCTAACCAAATCGATGGTGGGGCCTTGGCCTTTAGCTCCACACCATGATTATTTACAATATACACATCATGGGTATTTAACGTGAATGGGGTCAAAACCGGGGATGTTACATTGCCCTCCCCCTTCAATAGCATTGTCCTTGGTGCTTACAAAATTTGAACAAAATGTTACACCGGTATCACCTCAGTGTTCCGCAGGATTGAACAAAAATGGATGTCCCAATCGCATGGCATCCTCTAGCTCCCACGCAACCTCTTCAGTTCCGTAGTGCTACGATTACACCTTTACCTGCCCTATGGCTCAGTTCCGGAGCATTGTGACCTTCCTGTCGAGGATGCGCATTGGCTTGATTAAGAAATCTCCCTCGGGTTCCCCCTGAATCACATCCCAATTTATCACACGGTTACGATCATGTACATATTTATTAAGCAAATAAACATGAAAAACATTATGAGCTCTAGTACTAGTAGGCAATGCAAGTTTATATGCAACGGACCCTATTCTTTCAAGCACTTCAAACGGCAAACAATATCTTGGTGACAGCTTGGCACAACTTCCAAGATTCAAGGAACTTTTCTTTTCCCTCACCCTGAGGTAGACATGATCCCCAACAATGAACTCTCTGTTCTTCCTATGCTTATATGCACAGATTTTCTGTCTGTCCTATGTTGCTTTTAGATTCTGCCTGATCTTTACAACCTCTTGCTCCATTTCCTTGAGCAATTTTGGTCCAAGCACAACTCTGTTCACTGGGTTATCCCAAGTCACTGGTGTCCTACACCTTCTTCCATACAAAGCTTCATACGGACTCATCCCGAAGGATGATTGCTGTCCATTATTGTAAGCAAACTCTACCAAGTGCAAATAATCTTCCCACTTGGTTGGTTTTTCTGTCACATACATGCGAAGTATATCTTCAAGCACCTGATTAACCCTTTCTGGCTGCCCATCTGTCTGAGGATGGTAAGCAGTGCTGAAGTTTAGCTTTGTACCCAAATCTGCAAACAATCCTTTCCAAAAATTGGAAGTGAACTTGATATCTATGTCAAAATCTATTGCCTTCAGCAATCCATGTAATTTGAAAATCTCCTTCATGAAGATCTTTGCAATGTCATCAGTCTTATGCGTAGAGTTCACCGGTATAAAATGTGTTGCCCTTGTCAACTTCTCCACCACAACTATGATGGAATCATGTTGTCTCCAAGTCATTGGCAATCTTGTAAAAAAATCCACGGAAATAACTTCCCATTTCCATTCTAGAACTGGAAAAGGCTGCAACAAACCTGCTGGATGTTGATGCTCAACCTTTACCTGCTGATATTTCATGCACCTTGAAATGTACTCAGCCATGTCCTTCTTCATTCCTGGCCAAAAGTACTGCTTTCTAGATGTAGCAATTGTCTTCTGATATCTTGGTTGACCATAATACGGAGCTTGATGGATTTCATCCATAACAACTCTCCTCAAATCAGCTACATTCAGAATATAAATTCTGCCTTTATAAGTAAGAAGTCCATCTTCTTCCAATTTATATTCCTCATACTTCTTCTCAAGGTTTTGCTACTGCAATTTGTCTTTTACTTGCTCGTACAATTCCTCTCCGGCAACATGATTAACAACCTATTGCCTCAACTCTGATTGGAAAAAACTAAGAGATGCAACATGAATTTCTTGTACCTTCCTGCTGAGTGCATCAGCTACCTTGTTCTCTTTCCCTTTTATGTGCTTGATTTCAAAATCAAACTCACATAAAAATTCCACCCATCTCGCTTGCCTAGCATTCAAATTAGGCTGATCAAACAAGTACTTCAGTCCACAGTGATCTTTTCTGAGTTCAAATCTTCTACCCATCAAGTAATGTCTCCACATCTTGAGAGCATGTACTATGGCTGCAAGCTCTAAGTCATGAGTGTCATAGTTATTCTCATGCTCCTTCAGCTTTCTTGACTCATAACATATCACGTGGTTGTCCTACATAAGGACTCCTCCAAGCCCTTGCCCACATGCATCAGTACATACCACAAAATCCTTCTTTGGATCTGCAACTTTCAATACTAGTGCACTGGTGAGAAGATTCTTCAACCGCTGGAAGCTCTCTTCACACTTCGAAGTCCATTCGAAATTTGTCCCCTTCTTTTGCAAACAAGTGATGGCATGTGAAACCTTGGAAAATCCTTCAATGAATCTCCTGTAGTATCATGCAAGTCCCATAAAAGATCTTACATCCGTCACATTTCTTGGAGTAGGCCAATTCATAATGGCTTCAATCTTTTCAGGGTCTCCTGATATACCCTCCTCTGAGATAATGTGACCCAAATACTGAATTCTATCCCTATAGAAGTCACACTTGCTCAGATTTGCATACAACTGATGTTCCCTGAGTACTTGCAATGTTAATCTCAAATGCTCTTCATGCTCTTCCTCATTCTTAGAATAAACAAGAATGTCATCAAGGAAAACAAGAACAAACTTGTCCAAATACTTACTGAAGACATTATTCATAAGGCACATAAATGTAGCTGGTGCATTTGTGACACCAAATGGTACCACTTCAAACTCATAATGTCCATACCTTGTCCTGAAGGCTGTCTTATGAATGTATTCATCCTTGATTCTCACATGATGGTAACCAGACCTCAAGTCAATCTTGGAAAATACCTTTTCTCCTCTCATTTGATCAAAGAGGTCATCAATCCTGGGCAAAGGGTATTTATTCTTCACAGTAACCTTGTACAACTGTCTGTAATCAATACATAACCTGAGTGTACCATCTTTCTTCTCTACAAACATAACCAGTGCTCCCCAAGGAGCCACACTCGGTCAGATATACTTCTTTTCCAACAACTTTTGTAGTTGCATCTTCAACTCTAGCATCTCCGGTGTGCTCATTTTGTAGGGTGTCTTGGACACTGGTGCTGCTCCTGGCACAAGTTCAATGGAGAAATCAATGTCCCTCTTTGGAGGAAGTCCTGGAATCTCATCAGGAAAAACATCCTTGAATTCCTGTAACACCTGATAGTCCTCTAACCTAGGAGCTTATTCTCTTGTTGGTTCCAGAATATGAGCTACATACAACTGGCAACCTTTCCTACAGAACTTCTTCAACTGCATTGCTGAAACCTGTCTTACTGAAATTACCTTCGGAATACCTTTCACAACTATCGGGTTTCCTTCTTCATCCGTGCATTCAAACGTCTTGTTATAACAATCAAGCTTCGCTCTGTGAGATTCTAACCAATCCATTCCAATGAGAACATCATAGGAACCAAGTGGTAGAACATTTATATCTACATAAGTGATCAATCCATTCATAACCAATGGACATTTCTCTACCAATTCACTGACCTTTCTCTTAGTTTCGGTGGCTAGTTGACCTAACCAAGATTTTCTATGCTTTACCTTCTTAAAAGAACAAATCTCCACTACTCTAGGAGTAATGTAACTGTGAGTAGAACCAGGGTCAATCAAAATAGAAACAGATTGTTCAACAATCTTACCTGCAATTTCAACCACAGTTGATCAGTGATCTGCCTGGCGGTCCTCCGGTGCTGCATAAATTCTAGGGACTGCCCTTGCTACTTGACCCACTGTTTCTGCTTCCTGAATGTTATAAGTTGGCCTTGCACTTTCATTCTCAAGTGGAAAATATCTACGCAAGTTAGGTCCTTCACATTTCCAACATTTGAGTGGACCTTTATTATGATGTGGCTCTTTAGGCTTTCCACCTGTCACTCCAATGGGATTACTCGCAGCTTGCGATGGATGCTTCTGTTGATTTCTGAATCTAGAAGGTTTGAAACCTTTCTTTCTTTGGTCAAAATTTTCATTCTTCTTGTCCTTCCATACCTTATGGTAATCGGGTTTACCCTTGCTTTGATCATAGCAATATTTAGCCTTTCTTATTGCTTCTTCAAGATTTCTTGGCTCATAGAACTCAATTCTATCTTTGTAGACTTGAGGCAATCCACTTAGAAACCGCTGGATTTTTACATTTTCATCTCCGATGCACCGGACATACCTCAACAATTCCAAGAATTTATTTGCATATTCATCCATGGTCTACTGTCCCAATCTTAGCTCATGGAATTCCTTAATCTTATCATCATAATACCTGTCAGAGAGGTATTTATGCCCGAAACAATTCTTGAACTGTTTCCACTTCAGTTTCCTTTCACTGATCCTCTTTACTTTCTTGAAGTGTTCCCACCAAATGGATGCTCGTCCATTCAGATTGAATATGGAAACTCTTGCCTTCATGTTTCCTGAATAATACTGCACTTGAAAGTACTTCTTTATCCCAAGAAGCCAAAATTTAGTCTCTTGTCCAGTATTTATCTCACCATCAAATGTAGAAGGTTTATCTTTCTTAAATTCATCCCGAGAGTGATCCCTATGTTTCCTTCTTCTTTTCTTGTTGCAAGAAGATGAACTTGTGTCCCCGTTGGATTCTTCAGAATCAGATGATCCGCTAGAAGTTCTTCTTTTTCTCCTAGTTCTGCTCTTACTGCCGTCTGGTCTTGATATACCTTGTCTAGAATCTATCTTTTTCTGTAAATATGTCAAACTCTACAATATGGTAGCATTCAACTGATGCTGCTCTTCCTAAGCTTTAACCAAGCTTCTCATGGTGGCTGCAACCTCGGACGGTGTCCCCTGGAATCTCCTTCCATTAGACTCTATGTCCTCATTTCCATTACAGACATTTTCTCCCATGGCATCTTCTGCTTGCTCGTAAGAATCCTGAGCATCATACCCATCATGGGTTCTCATGACTGAACCACCTCTTGCTTTACCACACTGTTCTTTCTGGAGTACTGTTCTTGGAAATTATCTATAGTTCTGAAATGTGTTAGTAGTAAACTGTTAGATGCATACATTAATATAAATCAAAACTACTTACCTTTTTCTTCTAGAAATTTCATAAAACAACAATTATGCTAAAACATAGAATTTTCCCTATTTCTTTTCAACCCTGTGACCACTGATAATCTGCTGAAATCCGCTGAAAACCAGTTGAAAACTGTTCGAAAAACTGCTAAGAAATCCCTTCAAAAAACCCAAATTTCCTTAGGCCCTAATCGGAACTCATCCCAGCTAATTCTTTGACATTGTGGGGGTCAAAACAACTATGCCTCCGATTTGCATCGGCAAGCAGATCGACTATTCATCGGTGGTTCGTTCACTTACTCCTTTTCGGTGTTTCGGCTGGTAAAATGACTAAACTCCCGCTCTGTCTCGACGAGCAGATGAACTGTTCATCGGGTGTGCAGTTGCTTGAACAGCTGCAACGGCAGAAAAAGATCTTCCTCCAGTTTCCATGGTCATCCATCGGTGAGCTACTCATCTAACTACTTCCGCATATCAGGCCTGCAGTGGTCTATCATTCCACAACGGCGATTTCCATAAGCCCTAACTCTTTCGCAGTGTCGGCACTCCCGAGCACTTCACTCCACCGTAGTAGGTTATCGGATCTCAAAACCTTTATATACTAAACACCTCGGCATCAGCAAGTGGAGAGACTAATGCATCAGCAGGATAGTTGTCTAAACCTCCACAGCAGCGGGTGCTCAATCAACTAATTTCTACCGACGTCCATCAGTGGTCTCATCAACTAACTTTCGTCGATGATTTCAACACTTAATCAAAATTTCGAAACTTTCTTCTTTTGTTGAAGGTCGGGTGTCCTACGCATCGGACGGTTAGTCCCTTCTGCTTCCGCAACGGCGGCCCATAGTCGAACTATGTCTTCCGTAGCTTCTGACTCTATCAGCAGTGACAACAACTATTTTCCTTCGATCGGCGAATGAAACACCTCGGCATCAGCTAGCGGAACCTTCACTTTCTTCTGCCGCATCAGTTTTCAGAACGACTAGCAACTGTTGCATCGTGCGGTTAGTTCCCTAGTCACCCGCAATGGCGGCAATCCATTCAACTAATTCCTTTCGCTGTTCATCGGTGAGCTGAAGCACATCGACATCGGGAGTTGAAACTCTTCCTCGTCGAAAGACTAGTGCTCTAGGCTTCTGCAACGGCGGGCACATGAAGAACTAACATCTTTCGATGGCCGATGATTTCGTTACTTAGGGAAATTTTCAAAAAACATTCTGCTGCCGAAACATCTTTTCTCCGTGTATCAGCATTCAGAGGATCTATCCGTCGGAGGAATAGTACTCTAGCCATCTGCAACAACGGATGCATCATCTACTGATCTCCATTGACATTTCAGCGATCGCTTCATCATAGGGGCGTCGATCGTTGATTATTTTTAACACTTAGGCAAATTTTCCAAAATTTCCCTGCGTCGGTGGTCGCAAGCTCTATGCATCGGAAGCATAGTGGTCTAGCCATCCACAATGGAGGCAACTCATTCAACTAAAAAAATTTCAAAGTTTTTCCGGTTACTGTCCATTGGTTGGCCTTCCCACTAAGTGCCCGTTGCATCGGAAGATCTTGTCACTAAGTCTTTCGATGGGCCAATAGTTATGGTACTTAGAAAATTTTCTGAGTTTTTTCCTGCCACAATTTCTGATTGTTGTTGGGCAGAAGGAAACCTGCCTCTGCTATCTGATTTCTCATGACCCATTCAGGCCCATGCTGCAACCAAAGATTTGATACCACACTGTAACATCCCCGACCCTCCGACCGGCGAAGAGGATGCTACCATACATCAAAACATCCGGGAATCTAGCCCCATGAAAACATAAACATACGTATACATATAATGCTGAAGCATGATACTTTAAAACATAAAACACATTACGATTCATAACCATTCATTATACACAACGGAAGAAAAACATATCAATTAACACTTCATGCATATACCGATCAGCATTTAACATGTATATCAGCATTCATTAACATTAAATATGATTGCAGACACAAGTTAGGTAAGGATACTTATCTTATAAAGAGCTTGTTCCGCAACCAGCTACGTCGCTGCAATGTTCCACCCAACCATAGGCTCGCGTGCTCTTTAATCTCTCAGCAACGCTGCCAACCCCAAGCTGGGCATGATTCCCCAAGGAATAAGGAACTTAAACAGACTTATACATAGCCATGGATATCAACACCACAATGGTACATAGTTCATCCAAGCCAACACAGTTGGGTTTATCAAGCGAACAACAGATCAGCCAAGCCAACAAAGTTGGGTTTATCAGGCCATCCAGGAACTGGGAAAGGCTAATGCTAAGCTAGTCAGCTCACTGAAGAGCTGCAGACACCAACACTAGAGCCAATCTAGCTTCTAGAAGACCCACACACACCCAACACAAGGAAGTCAATCCTTTCTCTGCAACACAGTCCCTCAAACCCTAATCTTCCCTCCAGTTCTCTTTAGGGGTTGTGGAGAAGAAATCCAGCACAGTAGATCTGTTTGTGTGGTTCTAAACCCACCAGGTCTATCAAGCACCTCAGGCCCTCATTCACCACTCCAAAGCAATCTGAGGAAAAATCCACTACATGCAAGCAGCCAAACAGAGCTATTCAAGTTTTCACAGGGGAAAACATAGTCCAACAATCATGGACAACCAACAATCTGCAACACTATGAACCCTCGGCACCAATTCTTAATACAATCACTGGAGTAACTGCACAGACTGGAAAATGGGAAGAGAACAAAACTCCCAAACTATGCAGGATGGAAAAATCCACAGCTAAACACAATGTGGAAGAAGATTACGGTCACGACCCAGCAACCCAGCAATAGAGTAGCAGTCTTTAGCTCATGATTCAACGATGGAAAATAATAGAACGATACGCAGTCTGAAATTTGTGGAAGAAAATACCCAAAACTTTGTGCAATCATGAAGATGAACACACAATAGACTATCCATCGGTGAGAAAAAGAGGGAAGGCATATTACCCAGGAACCCACAGAAAACGTCTCACAGTGAGAGACCATGGCACATTCCACAGTCCGACAATGGTGGAGTCAAGACACCGAATTCCTGCGTGAGTAAGAGAAAGAACTGATCCTCAGGACAACAATCTGTGATGAAGAGGAGAATGAACCCCCGAACAAGAATCGCAACCCCCTCTTAGTCCGGCTCTGCGTGAGGATGAACTGAACTCCCAGTGCGTGGGAAGGTGAATAGAGCATAAAGTCTTTGCATAAGAAAATGAACTGAACTGACCCGAGAGAATGGCGTAGTAGTGGTTCCCTTACCCACATTAAGGTGGAGAGAAGGTTGGTAGAGTGAGCATGTGGAAAAGACTGACAGTCCTACTATCCTCCACTTCCAGCAATAACTGCCTCAACAACTCAGTAGAACATTAAGTGGTGGTTGGATGAGACAAGGGAAGGTGAGCAATTAAATAAGGTGACACATGGATTTTCCTTCATGGCTCAAGGTTCATCATTTCCCCTCCTTATCCTTAGGAATCATACCCCTTCTCAATTTAGTTGCAGTGAACATAGCTGGTTGGGTTATTTAATTAAAAAGCACATTTACATGATTCCACAATTTAATATATGTCGTATGTCCCGATATACCATCAGTGACCATCCCAATCCAAAACATACCTAACCAAATCGATGGTGGGGCCTTGGCCTTTAGCTCCACACCATGATTATTTACAATATACGCATCATGGGTATTTAATATGAACGAGGTCAAAACCGAGGATGTTACAGATCAATTTTAAACTTTTGTAAAGCTTAATGTATTACCTCTTGGTTCTTACAAAATACTAATCGGTATGGATTGGTTAGAGGAACATAGGGTGATCTTAAACTGTTATGATAAAACCTTTACTTGTATAAATAATGATGGAAAATCAATAAGTGTAAAGGGAATCCCTAGAAAAACAACCATAAGGCAGATTTATTCTCTGCAGCTTAAGAGAGTTGTTAGGAAAGGTTGTAAGGCTTATGCAGTAACAGTAACTAATGAGGAAAATATAAATAGTATAGATAAATTAAAATTGGAGGATATACCAGTTTTAAAAGAGTATGCTGATGTATTTCCGGAAGAGATTCTGTGACTACCTCCGAAAAGGGAACTAGATTTTACCATTGAGCTGGTACCTGGTGCGGTACCCAGCTCAAAGGCCCCTTATCGAATGAACATACTTGAACTTAATGAACTAAAGTCACAACTAAAGAACTTATTGACAAGAAGTATATTCGACCCAGTGTATCTCCCTGGGGGGCACCTGTCATCTTCGTTAAGAAAAAGGATGAAACTCTGCTACTTTGCATAGATTACCGTCGGTTGAATAAGATGACTATTAAAAATAGATACCCGTTGCCTCGCATAGATGATCCATTTGATCAACTAAGTGGAGCCATGGTGTTTTAAAAAATAGATTTAAGGTCTGGATATCACCAAGTTAGGATTAAAGATGAAAACATATTTAAAACAGCTTTTAGAACTCGATATGGCCATTACGAGTTTGTCGTCATGCCATTCGGGCTTACTAACTCCCCAGTTGTTTTTATGTGTTTAATGAACAATGTAATGCATAAATATCTAGACAAATTTGTGGTCGTGTTTATTGATGACATATTAATCTATTCGAAATCTGAATAAGAACATAAGGAACATTTAAAAATTGTTTTGCAAGAGTTACGAAATCATCAACTCTTTGCAAAGCTTAGTAAATGCGATTTCTTTAAGGATAAAACCAGTACTTAGGACATGTGGTGACTAAGGAAGGAATTTCGGTGGATCCCAAAAAGATAAAGGTGATTGAAGAGTGGCCAGTTCTTAAAGATGTAACTGATGTTCGATCCTTCATGGGAATTACTGGTTATTACTGGAGGTTCATTGAACGCTTTTCGATAATTGCAAGTCCGATAACTTCCTTGCAGAAGAAGGGAAAGAAATTTGATTGGAACCAGAAATGCGAGGATAGTTTTAAAAAGTTAAAAACTTTATTAACCAGTGCACCTATTTTAAGAATAGATGGTCCAAATAAAGATTTTGTAGTGTGTATTGACTCCTGCGATGATGGTTTAGGCAGAGTATTGACTCAAGAAGGGCATGCCATTGCTTATGAGTCTAAGAAATTAAAAATTCATGAAAATAATTATGCGACTTATGATTTGGAATTAGTTGTTGTTATACATGCTCTAAAGATGTGGCGTCATCATTTAATTGGAAGAAAATTTATTCTAATGACCGATAATAAAGGACTAAAATATCTGTTAGATCAGCCTAATCTGAATGCTAGACAAGCTAGGTGGCTAGCTTTTCTAAGTGAGTATGATTTCGAAATTCAGCACATTAAAGGGAAAGAAAACAAAGTTGTTGATGCATTAAGTAGAAATGCAAGGCTGAAATTTACAGTAGTTATCAACACTTATACAACAGATCTGGAAGAACAGCTTAAAGCAGGGTTAGAACAAGATGAAATTTACCAAAATTTACAAGCAAAAACGGAATAACATCAAACAGAAAGTTTAAGGGTACAGCTTGAATGATAAAGGATTTTTATTGTATAAAGACAGAATGTATGTACCAAATGTACCTAAAGTTAAGTTATTAATTTTAGATGAAATCCATAAAACTCCATGCTCAGGACATCTAGGTTATCAGAAGACTATAACTATGTTAAGAAAAGAATATTTTTGGACAAACATGAAGACTGAACTAGAAGAATATATCACTAGGTGTTTTGAATGTCAGCAGATAAAAACTGAACATCAACACCCAGCTGGATTACTTCAGCCATTGCCCATTCCTAGCTGGAAATGGGAGATAATTAGTCTTGATTTTGTTACTGGACTGCCTAAAAATCAGAATTTAAATGATTCTATAATGGTAGTAGTTGACAAATTGAGTAAAGTAGTTCACTTTATACCTGCTAAAACTATGTATAAAGCTGCAAACATAGCTGATATCTTTTTAATGCAAATTTTTCGACTACATGGGATACTGAAAGTTTTAATCTCAAATAGAGACCCTAAATTTACAGGTAACTTTTGGAAATCTCTGTTTAAAGCATTAAACACTACACTAAATTTTAATACTTCATTCCATCCTCAAACTAATGGACAGACGGAAATAGTAAACCAAGTACTGGAAGATTTACTAAGAATGTATGTAAAAGATCAACCAGGTAAATGGGAGGATTATTTGCATCTGGTGGAATTTGCTTATAATAATAATTATCAAACTTCAGCCAGATTTAGTCCTTTAAAAATCTTGTATGAAAGGAAGTGTAACACTCATATCTCTTGGAGTAATCCGGTGGACAGATTAGTATTAGGTCCTGAACTATTGAAATAAATGGAAGAAATTGTAAAGCATGTACAAGGTAATCTGAAAATTGCGCAAGATCGACAGAAAAGTCAAGCAGGCCTTAAAAGAACTCCAAAGGAGTTTCAGGTAGGTGCACTTGTGTTCATCAAGGTGAGACCCAAAAAGAGCTCTCTGAGGTTGGGTAGTTGTGCCAAACTAGCACCTTGTTACTGTGGTCCATTTGAAATACTGTCCAGGATTGGACATGTAGCTTATCAATTAGCATTACGACCGAATTTAAGAGTTCATAATGTTTTTCACATTTCTGTATTAAATAAATATGTTCATGATGCTACTCATGTTGTTAACTAGAATGATGTACAGGTGGAACCAGAAGGATATTTTCTAGTGGAACCGGACTGTATCATCGGGCGGATGGAGGTCACACTTCAGAACTGCACCATTGGTCAGGTGAAGGTGCAATGGCAGCACCTTAGTCCAGAGGAAGCCACTTGGAAATTGGAAAGTAATATGCGGGATGCAAATCCAATTTTGTTCCAGGGGAATTATGAGGACGAAGAATAAATAACATCGAGGACGATGTTATAATTTAAGGGGGTGTGTATGTCACATACCCCAATTTCGCAAAAAGCAATTTTATATTATTTCAGAACAATATGTTAAATTTTATGCTAAGTTGTAATTGATGACTTAGTAGGGTCCAGGATATTTAATGTAAATTCTGAATATTTTATTTATAAATAAATAAAGGAGGAGACAACGGCTTAGGAGAGCTGTTAAAAGAGTGTTTACTAGTCAAATTGGTGGAGGAGACTGGGTGGAGAGAAAACTGACATGTGGCAGCATCCTCAAACCACTTCCAACTGTTGCAGGTGGCAACCTCCCTACATTTGGGGTCATGATTCCCCAAGAAAGTGGAATCAGAGCAAGTGGTTCAATTAATAAAAACTGACCCAAAAGAACTAGGAAATCTTTATAAAAATTCCCATTTAAGAGAGCTGAGACTGCTCATTCTAGAGAAGTGATCATTCAGGTTGAAAAAATGTACTTTAGAGAAATTAAATGGAAGGAAAATTTGGAAAGTGTTTGAGGGGATAACTACTGATTGATCTAGTGCAATTTTCAAGTTGAAGATTATACTGCTGAGAGCAGAGTTTTTTATTGAGGTATTGAACTAGTCAATTGACAGAGGGTTCTACTGTTTGCATTCTCCGCCATTTCTCAGCCAAGAAGACTAGGAACAGGCTCGGGGGTCCTGAGGAAGCGTTGTTTGAGCGCTCTCCAGGAGATTGATAGGGAGGAATTCCCTCCTAAAGTTGTTGTCGTCTATCCTCAACAGGTTCTATGTTATTTTATTCTACTCTGTTAGTTAAATAAATCTTAGTTTGACTGCTATGTGAATGTTAAAAGTTCAGAGTTTATGAAATGCTAGATTTAGTATTTTTTATTATATTGTTATAGAAATGATATTGGTTTAGAGAATTAATGAAATAGATTGAAAATAAATTTCTACACTGTGTTTTTCCCCACCTGGAAACCAGGTCGTACTCTAGCACAGTTAGAATGTTTTAGGTGGATGAAAGGATTCTTAAGAGAATGAAAATAGTAGATAGGATCTTGTATCTGTAGATAGCGGAGTAAATTTATTTCAATGTTTTAAATACTAGGAAAAATAGTGTTATAGTTCATTTGTGTTTTCTGTTGTTACTTAGTACAACTAAATAGAATGCAGGAAAAGAAATAGCAACTACAATAGAGTTACAGTAACGAGATACTAATATAAATAAAAGTTCATAGAAATCAACAGCTAAGTATATAAACTAGTTGTTAACCAAGCAGCTTATCTTTTAAAAAACTATTAACTAAATCTTAAGCTATTACTTAATATAAACCAGATTAGGGTTATATTTAAAAAAATAAAATAAAAAACCTTTATTTATGAAAAATAAACAGAGTTCCAAGGTTAACCATCTATTCTTACAGAGTTTCTGAATAACTATAATCTACAGAATAGTAAATGGAATAAATGTAAATATAAATATTAAACTAAATAAAACTAAGAATTTCATAATTAGGAACTAATTAATTTAAACAAACAGGCTTATAACCTGTGAAGGAAAAACCTGAGGGTCGAAACCCTAACATTTAATTTATCTGTTATAAATTAATTTATTTAAGATTTAATCCATTTACATTGATAACTATGTAAATAAACTTTACAAGAATATTACAATGCATACTTTAGACTGTTTACAGTCTTTTCTTAAGACAAATATCTTTTATAAACAAGCAAGATAAGTTTACAGTTAACAGGTTAATATACCACCACACACCTGTAATAGCCAAACCGAAGTAACAAGAAGCAGAGCCTAAGTAGTAATTGATTGAAGAACATATTTAGACAAGGGTTTCATTTCCAGTAAACCCTGACTATTATATTCTGGACAAGTAAGTATAAAATTATAAATTTTACATTACAACTAAGCTACAGTCTTTATATTAATAATATTTACTTACAAAAGATATCTTAAACAGTAAATTTCTTCACTAACAGTTGAAGAAGGAAAAAACCTTATTTCACAGTATCATTATTTACAGGTTAAGCGAAACTATAACAACGCAAGACAGAGTTCAAGTTCAACAAAATATTTAAGTATTAAACCAACTGTAATACAATGTCAAGCTGTAAGGCTGAATCCTAATTTAAAAACAAAATACATAACACAGCTCGAACAACGGTACTACCCAGCGTAACAGTAAGGGTTTGCAAGTAAAAACTGAAGTAAACATCATATTAAAATCTCTTCACTAACAAGAAACCGAGACAGGCTTCCAAGCACTGTTTTATCTCCTTCAACAACCCTCTTTGCATGTAGGGTAAAACCCATTTTGAACTTAGGGCTTACCGATTGGGCCACGAGTCCACTAAAGCCGGCCATTGTTTTCTTTTCACCAAAGCTTGGAGCTGTCATGGGTTCCTGCATTTAGCACATTACCGAAATTCATTAAAATGCTCAACTTCTAACTGCTTAAACCCTAACTGTGTTATTAAATAAAAAAATAATTTACTCATACTAAGATTCGAGTTGTATTTACCTGGAAGTAGAAGAGTTGTTGAGCAACGAAGAGGCTATCACTAGCTTCTCAATGTACACACAGGAGTTTCCACACCCTACTCTGACCATGGAGTAAAAACAGTGACAAATGAGCTTAAGCTTCACAAAGTCGTGACAGGCCACAAGAAGAACAGGACTGAATTATGGACAGGCCGAGAGCCAAACACAAAAAAAAGTAACCACTCATGCTGTAAGGTTCACAACCAAAAAGGTTTGAAATCAAAAACTGAGTTTTGGAAACTACAGCAACATCAAACAAAATCTTTGGAGTAAGCAAGCAGAGGAACAACCTCCCATGGCTACCATGGAAACTACACAAAGCAGCCTGCAGGCCAACAAAAACCTCGGAGGCTAATGACAAGCAAATAGGGTTTCCAGGTCATTTTAAGTCGCCAATGCATGGATCAGAGGTGACCACATTCACTCCAAATATTTTAACCATGCAAGGGTCGAAGTCTATAGTCCATCTGCGTTCAATGATCAAATTATTGTTGCAATAGTTAGTAAACAATTATGCAATCAACTATTGGAATGGATATATATGTTCATAAATGGAAACATAAACTTTATTCAATAGTATTGAGGTCTGTGATATATGATTAACAACGATTCTTGCCATTGACCATAGAGTAAGGTCGTCAAAACCTTGCCCTGGTAATATCCCAAGGTCGACCATAGCATAAACTATTCCATTAACAATTTGTTTGATACTATGCAAAATGAATTAAAATATTTACATATTATTGAAGCTTAAATGATATTATTTTGCAATCGATGGTTTAAAGTTAGTAAAATTGCTAGTAACTATCACATGTCATTTGACTATAGAGTAAAAGCGATTTTTTTTTTAAATGACAATAAACAATGTCAAGGATCAACCTTAATGTAACCCTTTACAAATAATGTTTGTATGATCGACTTGCTAATGACTATAATAATGAACCTTATTATTAGTTACAAAATCAATAGTGCGTAATTGGTTCTAATAGAATATAGGAGTTTTTGTTTTAATGTCTCATTGATATAGACCTTAGAATAGAAGTTCTAGGTAGTAAAATCTACCATAATAGTTAGAATACACTACAACCTATTTTGAGTGACGCATTTTGGTAATAATAATTTTACTATGGTATAAACCATGCACAAGGGTTATACATTATAGGAATAACAATGATAATGTGCTTACCTATGATTTAAATTTTATAAAAATGGTGGTAGGAAGTATTCTATTTTTAAGACGTTGTATTTAGTTATAAGAACCTAATTTACAGTGTCATGGAAATTTCCAGATAGAAGATTTCTACAGGATTCAAGTAACATTGATTTTGGCACATTATAAATTAAGGTGGTATTGTACATAGTTACAATAATTCATGCAGCAAACAATGATTCAAGTACCAAAGTTCATAACTTGAGGATTAGTAATTTCACATAAAAGCTACAGGTTGATAAGTTTCATGACTAGTAAGATAGAGATGAAGTAGAAAACTTGTACTCTATTGGAAATCTTACCTTCAAATTTGACAGAAATACTTTCATGAATAAAAGACAATTACTTTACCTCCTCAGAGCTTGCTTTTAAATAGTCAGTTATTTACTAGCATTTTAACATGCAACAGACATACTGCTTGCTACTTTATGAATTAAACTCCTACTTGATCAATCGTTACATGTTAAACCTGTAAGAACCAGCAGTCCCTCTGCATTAGCATAAATGCTAAGTAAGCCCAAGTTTTCAAAGATAGATTTCACCTACTTACCAAAAAGTAAACTTATTAGTAAAATTGAAAGAAATCTAAATGCAGGTCAATCTTATATACATTACGAAAATGAAAGATGTATTAGTTATCATAATATGAAACTGATTAATACTAAACGTTAGACTGTTTCATTTTCCGCTAACCGCTAGCAGTTAGTAAACTGCGTATTCAGACATTTTATGTTATCTTAAAAAATTTAAATTTTTATGAAATTGTGGGGTTATGACATGAAGTTGTTGAAGGATCTTGTTAGACAAAGAGCACGTCTAGAGGGTTCTATGGTTGAGGGATATATGGTATATCAATGCATGGTTTATATTAGTGAATATCTACCTAAATTGGCAGAAAATATGAATGTGCCTCGCATTTGGCATCTCAACTCCATCAACAAATTTGAATGGGAGGTCCTATTAGGGAAAGGTACAATGAGGACCGTGAAAGGTAATTATTAGATTTTGTGGAATTAATATATCATGTATTTTTCCAATTTTATTTTATCATACTGATTTTTTATTTTTAATTAATCCTGCATATTCAACTGTATTAAACTATGCAACTAATGATATCTAATTAATGATAGTGAATTGTTATTTTTTCATATAGTTTCTCGAGTGTGGGATGCTTTACATTTATACATTGCAAACAACCTTGATTGGATGGAGCATTGGATAGAAGATTTTGAAGAATGCTTCAGTAGGTTATCATTGGAAGGGGTCAGCGAGATGATTAAAACAGCTCATCGTCATCGACATCAATTTCATGATCATACGTCACAAAGGGAAGTTGATTTAGCCTATGGTTTAAAAGATAAAAAGGAAAGTAAATTGTTTACCCGCATTTTTCTAGTTACTTCCCATTTTTTCAATGTATTTGGTTTGTTTAAGTTTTCAAATATATTTTCTAAGTCTTATATGACATTTATTAATTCACAATGTATTTTTTACTTGTTCTCAATGTTGCAGTTGAAACATCACAAGGCTATGTGGTGTAATGGTCATAAATTTCGTTTCAAAATGTTGGATGATAAGATGAAAACCTCGGATTGTGGGATAACTGCAGTGTTTAAGGTCACTAATGTTTCCTCTAGAAGTGACAGACATCCAGAAGAAACTGAGAATAGGTATTATGGGCATTTGGAGGACATAATTGAGTGTGATTTTAATTCCTTTAAAATAGTTTTGTTTGAGGTGAAGTGGTCCAGGCTACGGATGCATGAACGTGATCCTGAAAGAACTGTTGTTGAGCATGCTAATGGATTTACCATGGTTAATACAAGGGAATTTGAACTGGGTATAGAACCTTATGTTCTTCCAAGTCAATGTGAGCAAGTATTTTACTCAGAGGTACCAGGTAAAGCAGGTAGGTCATACGTTGTTAGATACGATCCAAGAGGAAGACCAGTAAAGTATAATCATGTAGATGATGAAGATAATCATGAAGAAGAAGATGATGATGATGATTCAGATCAGGAGTAGGTGGCTGCAGTCGATGTGCTTGATGAAGAAGTTGAAGAGGTTGATCATCCAAATGTAGTAGACTATGATCTCATTGATGATGTAGATGACTATATTAGCGAAGATGTCATTGATGATGATGTTGATGTGAATGAGCCTTTCATGAATATGTATTATGAACCAGATCTTGATACAGATGTTGAGTTGGATGAAGAAGAAGATGATGAATGTTATTTAATTGTTGAAGAGTAGAGGCAAGTGTTTATATCTTTTATGTCATGATGATCTTTATATGTTTTTATTTCCAAATGCCTTTTTATATGTTTTTATTTCCAAAGTGCATAACTAAGCAAACTGTTGATTTGTTGCTGAAAACCTCTTTGTGGGAAGAATTTGTGAGCCTGAAAATCAGTCTGCAGGGAGAATTTGTGAGCCTGAAATACAGTGCGTGTGCATCACCTCACCTCTGCTTCAAACCTAGATAACCATGGTCGAACTTCAAACAGGGGCGTCCAGCATGATGAGCGCAATTGAAACGTAGGCATCCTCCTCTGCAACCCCAGTTGAAATACAGTCGTCCACAGATGATAGGGTAACAGTAAAAAAATTCCAGGAGAAATTTGGTGCATGGAGAGATGCAAAGATGTGGCCACTAGGTATGGAAACTATCCTGAGGAAAGCATAATTTTTTGAATTTTTGTGGGGAATGTTTAGTTATGTTGATGAAGATATAGATCAGCCAATTTTGAAATATGATGTTGGGAATACGGAACTCATCATTTTTGGGAAGCGAGTATACCTCGACCCTGATTTGGTTGCTCGAGCTACAAATATTCCATGCAGAGGGGGAGTGATTTTAAGCTAAAGGAAAACCCCCAGACAGGAGAAAAACCAGATGGCTAGTAAAATTTGTGGGCGAGAAGTAAATGTTCTGAGGAATGGTTTAAAAATGCAAGATGCCCCTCCTGGAATATACAAAACCTTGATTCAGATTGTCCTTATGAAAATTATGAATCATCACAGGGTTGACATTTCAGGTAAATGTATGCGGATAGTGATACATTGGATGGAAGATATACCTGTATATATTCCTTATCTAATGGCTAAGAAACTCCACTCTTCCCTGCAAGAGAGCCAATTAAGGAAGGTTAAATTTAGTTTCTCAGGAACACTTCAAAAAATTATTGATTTATGTCGACCCCATGCTACTGAAATAGAGATTGGTGATATCAACTAGCATGGAAAAATATCTTTGCCAAAACCACCTATTCATAAAACAAACGTTAGGAAACGTAAAAGAAAGGAACATAATGAGGAATTGCCAGTACAATCTCCTCAGCAAAACAAGGAATTAGTACAATATCCTGAGCACCATGGGGAATTACCATTACACCCTGTTGAACAGAACGAGGAATCACTAGTACAAATTCCTGAGAACCATGGCGAATTACGAGTATAGTATCCTGATTTGGTCACAAATGATGAAATTTGTGCTGCCATAACTTTGAAAGAGTTTAAGGGGCATGTAGATAGAGATCATTGGGAGGAGGTGCCAAGCAATGAAATAGATCAAACTACTACTCACTTTTCCATTCCTCAAGACATGCTTGATAAAATTCCTCTTAAACAGTTGGCAATTGAGTATGATTGTTCTTCCAAATCAGAATCAGGGGCTTCCGGTATGCATTTAGACACTACATCATATAAGTTTGATAGTAGGTACGTGTTCATCCTATATGATAAAATGGAGCATTTCAAGGAACAAGCTTCCTATATATGCAATTGGGTGGAAGAGTGCTTGAGAAAAGATGATAATATTTTACAATGCCTAAAACAGATAGCAGCGTTGTAGAAGACAGTTGTGGATAATCATTTCAGAGCACACAAAATTATAAAAGGGAAAGAAGAAATGGTTAAATTATTATCCAAAGAAATAGATAAACACACTGATGTTGTTGAAAAAGCAATTCAGTCCCTGAGGGTTGCGTATGAAGAGGCTTAGGAAAAAGCTAATGCTGAAGTGAGTGAACTCATAGAAGAGTTGAAAAAAAGACCACCTATTCTCAATGTACCCACCAGTGAGGATATAAATGGGTCCTTTACAAGTAATGGAGAAGAAAATTAAAGAATATGAACAGGTAGTACAAGAATATCAGTTGAAGTTGAAACAGTGGGAGGGAAGCCATGGAAAAAAAGTTGGAGAATTAGAATCAATAATATCCAATTTGAGAAAAACCATTTCTATGCAAGCTGATAAGCCGAAAGGAAAAAGGTTAGGAAGGATCTCTGAAACTTTAAAACTTAAAAAACAAAGTAGAGGAAAAAAAATTTCCACTGAAGAAGGTGGTGAGGGTGAAGGTAAGGGTACCAAAGGAGATGATGGTAAGGGTAAGGGTAAGGGCGGAAGGAAAAATACACGTACAAGTACAATGTCCTTAGAAGAGCAAGAGAATTCCTTAGCACATCGAGAGAAGATGCTACAAGAAGGCTTCTCAGCAACCCTTGCACTAAGTGATTTGTATGGCTCATCACATTTACATAAAGAAACGAAAGAGAAGATGGTTGGGAAAGATGCAAAAATAAGGGAGATGGAATCAAAACTCTTAGAAGGTAGGAAAGTTCAGAATTTGGGATGTGATATGGAAATTCAAACACTTAAATCCACAATCGCTGATTTGGAGAAGGAATTAAAAGGGCCAGTTGTTGTGATGAGTGCAATTCCTGTCCTTCCCAACGAGACAGATTTGAGGACAAAAGAGCAGGAGAAAGAAATACATAATCTGAAACATGAATTGACTAAAGTTAAAAATCAGTTGAAACATAACAAAGAGAAATTGGAGGTCAAGGAAGAACAAGAATCAACGAAGTATAAGAAACATGTGGAAATGTTGAACAAACTGATGAAGGAAAAAAAATGTTTTGCTTGAAAATTTAAAAAACGTTTCACATAGAGTTAAAGATCTCGAAAAGAAATCACAATAAGTGCCTTGTCCAACTCCAGTACAATTACAGTCTTCTACGAAAGGCAAGAGATACAATTCATATTTGTCTTCTGCTCAAGAGGATGGATTGCATCCATCTCTAAAACATGCTAGACATGTATAAATCAATTTATATATGTATTTATCGAGAGTTAATGAAAAAAAATATTTGTATGATGGAGTTTTGTATTTATCGACATATAATGAAAAATGCTTTTTAGTTGGCATATCAATATATATATGTATTTATCGAAAGTTAATGGAAGGTTAATTTTTCATTGATGTGACCTCCATAGGGAAAAATAAAACCATGACTGGATAAACACTTCAACAATGAACAAATACATGTCATTTTATGAATTAAATGACACACACACATCATCTGGTGGGCATTTGAAAATAGCATTTTAAACTACAGATTTACCACCTGGACAAAATTATAAAACCCTAAGTCAACATGAAGGATTTTTATTTTCACCAAATCCTGAACCAATGATACCAGATGATGTAGTTCATCCCATTTAGCACAACCAAACTGATTTCCCCTTCAGACTCATCTTCTTCTGAGTCGGGCGGGCATTTTACTGGACTGGAGAAAAACAAGCCAAAGGGCACTTTGGCATAGTGGTAACTTCATCTTTAGAGAGTTTTTGGACAAAATAATGATGTGGTTAGATGCACCAATCAAAATTCTAGAGACCCATACCCTCAGAACAATTTAATACATTAACTACTGGAAATGGCGGGCATTTTACTGATGTCACTTACGCATTATTACCAGAATTTTCATACTTTTGAATATGCAAAAAACAATTTCTTCTATTTTGGCAGATTGTTATTTTCCTCATGTGGTCACCATAAGAAAAACTAAGAAAATGAAAAGATATCCAGTTCATAAAAGAACAACCCCATACCCTCAGATAAATTTATCATCATCAAGACAATCTCTGGCGGGCATTTCCGTGAAGCCACTTAGGCAGTTTTTCCTGTACTGGAATAGTGCAAATATGGCTGGGAGGCACTTTTGGCAGGTTGACATCTTCCTCCTTAGAGACTCTCTCATGACGCAAGTGACATGGTTGTATGATCCATACAACACTATAGACTCACATTCTCAATACTTTTTTCACATCATCCTATGAGGCATGGCAGGAATTTCCTTAAGGCCACTTGCGCATATTTAACACCAATTCCATACTTAGACCAATATCTCAATTTGGACTAATCTGCTCAAAACACCCTTTTTGCAGGTCCATAACATTTTCTTCATCCACCTCCAAGACAATCTAAAGACATGTTCAGGTAGTTCAAAGACCAATATACAAGACCCCCATGTGATGAGGGCATTTACTCTAACCCATAATTTAGGGTGGGCATCTTTCTGAGGCTACTTAGTCATTTTTGCATCCACCAGTGAAACACCCTATTTTGGCAGGCATGTATCTTTTTCCTCGAGAAAGATTAAAGCAAACTCAAATCATGAATAGGTATCCAAAACAACTGGCCATGGGATAGTACCATGGTGTGGGAATTATTTTCAAACCATGAATTTTGGCGAGCATTCTCTTAAGGATGTTGGGACCATTTTTTACTAAGGCTGTTGGGACCAATTCTTCCTTAAATATGTCTTGTAGTTTGGCGAGGCAAGTGACATGGTTGTATGCTCCATACAACACTCTAGAGACTCACATTCTCAATACATTTTTCACATCATCCTATGAGGCATGGCGGGCATTTCCTTAAGGCCACTTGGGAAGATTCAACACCAATTCTATACTTAGACAAATTTCTCAATTTGGTCTAATCTGCCTAAAACACCCTTTTGGCAGGTCCATAAATTTTTCTTCATCCACTTCCAATACAATCTGAAGACATGGTCAGGTAGGCCGAATACCAATATACAAGACCCCCATGTGCTACGGGAATTTACTCTAACCCATAATTTGGGGAGGGCATCTTTCTGAGGCTACTTAGCAATTTTTGCATCCGCCGGTGAAACACCCTATTTTGGTAGACATGTATCTTTTTCCTCGAGAAAGATTAAAGAAAACTCAAATCATGAATAGGTATCCAAAACAACTAGCCATAGGATGGTACCATGGTGCAGGAATTCTTCTCAAACCATGAATTGTGGCGGGCATTCTCTTAAGGCTGTTGGGACCAATTTCGACTAAGGTTGTTGGGACCAATTCTTTTTTAAATATATGTTGTAGTTTGGTGAGGCAAGTGACATGGTTGTATACTCCATACAACACTCTAGAGACTCACATTCTCAATACATTTTTCACATCATCCTATTTGGCATGGCAGGCATTTCCTTAAGGCCACTTGGGCAGATTTAACACCAATTTCATACTTAGACAAATTTCGCAATTTGGTCTAATCTGCCTAAAAAACCCTTTTGGCGGGTCCATAACTGTTTCTTCATCCACTTACAAGACAGTATGAAGACATGTTCAAGTATGCCAAAGACCAATCTACAAGACCCCCATGTGCTGCGAGCATTTACTCTAACCCATAATTTAGGGCGGGCATCTTTCTAAGGCTACTTAACCATTTTTGCATCCACCGGTGAAACACCCTGTTTTGGCAGGCCTATATCTTTCTCCTCAAGAAATATTAAAGAAACATAAAATCATGAATAGGTATCCAAACCAACTAGCCATAAGACGGTACCATGGTGCGGGCATTCTTCTCAAACCATGAATTGTGGTGGGCATTCTCTTAAAGCTGTTGGGACCAATTTTGACTAAGGTTGTTGGGACCAATTCTTCCTTACTATATATGTTGTAGTTTGGTGATGCAAGTAACATTTTTGTATGCTCCATACCAACTCTAGAGACTCACATTCTCAATACATTTTTCACATCATCCTATGAGGCATGGCGGGCATTTCCTTAAGGCCACTTGGGTAGATTTAACACCAATTCCATACTTAGACAAATTTCTCAATTTGGTCTAATCTTCCTAAAACACCCTTTTGGCAAGTCCATAACTTTTTATTCATCCAATTCCAAGACAATTTGAAGACAAGGTCAAGTAGGCCGAAGACCAATATACAAGGCCCCCATGTGCTGCAGGCATTTAATCTAACCCATAATTTCGGGCAGGCATATTTCTGAGGCTACTTAGCCATTTTTGCATCCACTGGTGAAAAACCCTGTTTTGCCAGGCCTGTATCTTTTTCCTCAAGAAATATTAAAGCAAACTCAAATCATGAATAGCTACCCAAACCAACTACCTATAGCATGGTACCATGGTGCGGGCATTCTTCTCAAACCATGAATTGTGGGGGGCATTCTCTTAAGGCTGTTGGGACCATTTTTTACTAAGGCTACTGGGACCAATTCTCTTAAGGCTGCTGGGACCAATTTTGACCACTTTTCTGAAAAAATTTCTCATGGAAGGGTGGATTTTGTATAGTTGGGTGGTCTCATTGTTTTTTGCATGGCAACCTTGGTAATCTCGGCATGGAAACTCAAGGTAAACTCTATTGTTGTAGTTTTTCTTCAAGAGTATTTTACCTTGGATATTTTAGGGTTTGGTCTAACTTGGGCATTTGTAGGTATAGTTGCTGCTAGGTGGTGTATTAGCTATCTTGCTTCCACAACTACAGTTGGCTCAAGTAAGTGATTTTCTTTTCCTTATGAGAATTGTAAATTGTAATGTGTAACCCTGAAATATTTTCTTTGGCTTTTGGTTTTTATGAATTTATCTATGAAAATGAGGGTTGTTGTTATGTGTCCCCAAGTTCTATTTTTCATCTTTGCATCCATGTGATAGACAATGAGTAATGCTAATTGAATATATACATATCAACAATAACCACAAGCCCCATTATTGTGATAAAGATGAGGGAAACTCAATGTATGAAAATGGAAACCACTTGTAACTCAATAGGCAGTAAGCTAATTGGTGGCTAATTTAGAGAGGGATCTCTCACTATTTACAGATTTTTCAGACGCACAATATTCAATCGATCAAAGGCAAGTCAGAAGGTCAAATTTCTGAATAGAACAAGTTTATTTTTATAAATTCTGGTGGGATGATCATGGTGGGGACCATTGGGCAATGGATTCAACAATCTAGTCTGAAATATGTTGCAAGAGGTAAGAAATCATGAAAGCTTACGGACAGAGACAAGATAGTCATCCATCCTTCAATCTGGAGATATTTAGTAGGTGATTAGCGGACAGGAGAAAACAGTCCATCACGCAGAGCACCTAACCACGGTGAATTTTGCATGAATTTAGAAGAAAATGTTAAAAAATTCTTGAACAATGGGCCAAGAACATACAAGACGAATTCAAGACCATATACACTAATGCTCAAACATGAAAAGAAAATGCAAACTGGTATGAAAAACAGGATAAACATTCACGTAAAGAAGTTACTTATTGAAGAAAAAGATGATACAGGAATCTTTGTCATGAAAGGATTATCATTCCTCTGCAATTTTATTCATATCTGGAAAGCTTGAAACACGTTACAGTGGAGAGCCTCTTCTCTTCAAAATTCCCAACGCTTCTCCCCTATGTGGAATTTATACTATCTCAGTCCCCGAGGCCAATCCTCGAAATAGGACATGAAACTGTTTACAGTCGTAATCAACTACTAACAACTTAGAGCATGGTACTACTGCCACAATTTACATATACTATAACAGACATTATATATGGAGCTAATGTGCCTACTTGGTCTGGATGGCAGCAGGTCGCTTATGTTTCTGAGCTTGCAGGTCATGAAAACGACGTTAAGGATGCTTCTAATGACTCACTGCTAATTGGGCTGGACCACTCATCTGTCTGTCGAATCAACAACATGTCCTTCCTTGGGTGTGTGTAATTTCATGCTCAAAGGAATCTTTCTGCATGGTTTCTAGACTGGAAAAGGATTTTATATCCTTTCCATGCTTTTCATTTTCTACAACCCCCCTCTGTCCTGGTAATACTGTTGTATGAGGGGACATGGAGAAGGGCAGCTTTGTACTCCCCACCTCCCATGGCCCGGTTTCTCCTACAAGTCATACAGTGGGGGGTGTCTTCAACCTCCTCACCACCTCAGATAAAGTTGGGAATTGGCATTCAAAAATGAGGTGATGAAGAGTTTAGACACCCACCACCCCAGCACGAGCGTTCGCTCCTACTGGTTGTCGTTGAACACGGTCACCATGTACCGGGACTTTGGAAGCTGTGATTTCTTACAGGGTTTCTATGGAGACACACCCGAGATAGGAAAACCCAGGCACCACACAGACGGAGTTATAGCTATCTGGAAACATTCAAAGTGCTTCACATCCAGGCCCCAATAGTTGGCGCTTTCCTGGTGTGAAAAACCAGGGCGATAGATGAGCATGGAATAAATCTCACCAACCATCAAACACCCCGAGACTAAAAAGCTTCTCAAATAATATCACCATTTCAACTCTTTCATAATTCTTAGAATCTCTTAGTAGAATAACACTTCCAGCATTGTCTCTAATAATTGATTCATCTTATGCATCTTAATCGGCCTGGGAAGGTGGTGTTTATATAGGGTGATGAAGATGAATATGGATACATAGATGATTGTTCAGCATAATGGAAGCATGAGTGGACATGTGGGTAGTGATCCAAGAGGATCCAAGAAGGTCAAAAATTCAAATTCCTCTAATCACAGCAATACTAGCATCAGATTGAAGAGCTCGTCGAGATGATTCCAAGGACATTCGTTTCACCTCAAACGGACTCCGTATGAGAAAGTTATCGCGTTCTGTTGTATTGATGAAACAGGGAAATTTGGCAAAATGGGGGTGCCACATGGAACCACTAATAGGGTGACACATGGCATTCATACAATACAGACCAATAACAAGGTGACACATGGCAGTATGAATCTGAGCTGGCATACTGCTGACTAGGTGTACAGATGGTGGTGTGGTAGTACGGGTAGTGACTTGAAGGTTGACTGGATGCCGACTGGGCATGATGTGGACCAATCCCAGGCCACCACGTGGCAGCATAGGATTGGCCAATATGTCTAATTCAAAAATTATGGTCTCCACGGGGTTCGACCCTATGACCTCTCCTGCATAAGCGCTCCGCCTTACCGTTGGGCCACAAGGTGCTTGATGTATAAGCTATGGGAAAAAGTTTATTTAAAGTTGTATTGGTGCAAGAAGGGGTTGGGGCTAGCCCCAACCCCTGGTTCTCCCCTTCAACGTGATGACCAGGAGCTCCGCCCAATGCAGCGCTACGCGTGGAGCCCGCCATTCCGACCACTCTTTACCACATGTGTGTTTTAAATAACTTTGTTTATGGCTTAAAGTGGGTGTTATAACAAACTTTCAAATGGATTACATGCCACCCCATTCAATGCACCTTAACACATGGAGGAGCCACCACGTGGGACGCGCCCTTACCACATGTGTTTTTTGTTTTAAACTTTGGTTATGGCTTAAAGTGGGTTTGAGAACTTATAACATATAGTTTCAACCTATACTTGGTATAGTTTTAAACTATAACCAACTATATGGTTGGAATATTAAATTGTTGGACTATTTAATAATTTGGAATATTAAAAATAGAACATAACTACATAATTTAAGAGCCTAACCAACTTGGAGGTTTTCAACCATATGCCTCAATTAGGCAAATTTGTTGTAACTGAGAATTCATGAGAAACATGTGAAGGGGGTCTTCTCAAGCTATATAAACCCTCTTATTCTCCATTTTCCTCTCATGCTTTGGAGTGGAGACTTTGTAGCTAAAGGAGAGAAGGGAGATCATGTAGCTCTACAGGAGGAAGGTACGAGTGTTTATACTCGTTTTACACCGTCTTCAGGCTTCGGAGTTGCTGGAAGCAGTCTTGTTGTGTTTTGGGTAGCGGTTCTCTTCCTGACCATTGTCGCCAAGGTATCATTGTATCATTGCCATGTATTTTTCCTTATGCTGAGATTATAGAACGGCCCTCCTATTGAGAAGCAGGCCCGAAGACGTAGTCCATCCTGGACGAACTCCGTTATCAACTTGTTGTCTTTATGTGTGTATTGTTTATGCTGTTTGGTTCTCTTCTTATGGATTTGTGAGCTTCATTCATGCTCTTTATGCAATTCATGTTAACGTCATAGAGTAGCAAAGATCTTGTTTTCGGATCAGGTAGGGATCTCTATTTTCTGCTAAGAATCTAGTCATGCCGCCTCCTTTGATGCTACATTATTGTCCACATGGATCGCAGTGTTTGGACGTGATATTCTTTTCCTTTTCACTTACGCTAACGGCGATGTCTGAAATGGTTTCGGCTAGTTGCATCCCTTTGCTTCATGTAGAGGCCAGGTTCGTCGCTTCAAAGATCTGAACTTCATGATCTCCCGTTGTTTTCTACACAAGCCACGTGCCGAATCTCTGGAGTCGATAAGGCGAATCGATGGTGCTTTGGACATGATATTCACCTAAGGCGTGTCACAAATGGCATCGAGGGATATTATTATTGGTCAACTTGTAAGTGAGGACATCCTTTCTGTACCAAACCTGACCAGGACACCACCTTTACCAAGTTGAACGGCTCCAGAGTTGCCAGGGATCAAATTTGAAGGGTATGTCTCATTTTACTTTGAAGGGCTGTGATAAATTGAACCCTTCAATGTTGACATTTAAAAATAAATCATTCTTTTCATTTGAAAATTTAAGTGTTAAAAAAAAATTTATTATTTATTAAAAACATTGTATAGAAAAAAAATGACAATAAGAAGAAATCCCAATTGATTCAAAATTTACATGGAATTAGTAAGGTAAACCATGTACATATGATTTATCACTTCCAAATTATTTTTATGGGGATTACTCAAGAGTTAGTATAGAGGAGGAGAGACTAAAATAAAGTTTTAGAATGAAGAACATGTAACGGTGATGGAAGATAAGATTGGGAAAAAGCCCATTTAGAAAGAGATTGATGCACTTGTTTTTTTAATGTGAACATAGCCATAACCATTAGGAGTATTGGTTTTTTGCATTGCATGTTCTTTGGCCTATTTATTTTTTGAAGGGAAATGTTTGTTTCCTATCACGCTAAAGTGATGAGAGTAGTTGAGAACTACTTGCAACCTTATCTGAATGCATAATATGAAATTAAGGGTGAAAGTAGGCTCATGGGGTACTAAAGCTTATTTCTGTCTAGAATTGTTTTGAGAAGAGCTCCACTATTAGAACTGCTATGTTACAAGGCCAAAAGAGATCAGGCATCAAATCCCTAACATTAATAAAAAACTAAAAAGATGATATTTTTCCAGTGCCAATGTATCCACCTAAAACTAGTGTACTTCTAACATTGTACATCCCTGGGAAATTTAAAATTGTTGATCCTTGTTGTGACCACTTAATCATTGCCATAACCAGTGGTTTAATAAACAACATAAAAGTAAAAAAATTAGAAGAATAACTTTTCCATGACGTTTTACCTTGCCTGTTTTGAAATGAACTTTTCTACATGCTATTAAAAGCATTGTATTATTATCTTTCTAGCTAAATAAGTTTTTTAGGATCCACATTTCCATTAATGGCAAAAAAAAAGTTACAAATACCATCATAAAGCTAATTGATATGTTTTTCAATATGGACACAGTTCATGAGTAACTAGCCATTCAATTTCAAACTCCACCTAATCCGTAAGCATCGTCTTCACCATAATAAACCTAAGTATTAGAAGACTTGAAAAATTATCTTTCAAACTTTAGTCTTGAGTCTACTAACATCTAGATGTCAAATGAGAGGGATTTATAGGGATTCTCATTTCTCTTTTCAAAACTCGGTGCATATAATTATTATTCAAACACGTTGAAAAAAGTATCCTTCAAACTTCAATGTGGATCTTACTAGTATTTGCATCTCACACAAGAAGAAGTTTGAGAGGGATTCCACACTTATATTTTCAAATTTTCATCTTATATTTATGTGAAAAGGTTAGACAAAAAACAAGGACTATTATATACTATAATCTCTTTGTGAACCTTATAGATTCAAAAATGTTATTTTGACAAAAAACATATTTACAATCTCTTCTCTTAAATTATGGGTTGATAGGTTTGAGCAGTGGTATCCAAGGTAATTGTAGACTCCATTTGATATGTTGACATTATGAACCTTTATCAAGGTTCATCATCAAGATAATGAATCAAATTTTCCAAAAAATATCAAGTATTTTAAACTTGTTTTGTTCTATTATGGTTTATGGCTTTTGGATTCCCACAACACTAATTGTAAATCAGAAATAAAAAGAAAAGAATTGCCACCACCTAAATGTTTTAGGAGAAACAACTATTTATTCAACCTCCTGGAGCCCACAAGAGATGGATATAATGCACACTCGATTATTATGTGGAAACATATAATTCACAACTCTATGGCCCTCACACGATGCACATTGGCAACCGTTGGGGCATCTTCCGCCATTCATGTCATGGAGCAACATCTCATACAAATATGGAGACAGACGCAGATACATCATTATTATTATTTTAGCTAATGAAATTCCATACATATATAAAGCGGTCTCTACTCTCCCGGTCCATGGAGAATATATTGTATTGAACTTAGATAAGGGACAACTATGTCGGGTCAGTGAAAAAGTCGGTCGTTAGGTCATTGATAAAACAAGCCATTGGAATTTGGAAGGGCCTTTGAATGGAGGATTGATTTCACTCGATGGTGTCTCTTTTGGTCAAGTGTGGTTGCGCCTACCTAAAAGAAAAATCCCAAAATGTAAACCTAATGCTTTCAGGCAGCAACTTTTTTTATCAACCCTAAATTCAACAACTATTTTTAGAATTGAATCATGTCCTCCCCATATGCTCAATTCAAAGTGATCAAACAAAAGCCCCAATTTTAGACCTGGATTATGGATAGTCTTTGATGTGTTCAGAGACTTTCAGAGATCATTCTTTGTTTCGAGGGCGCTCAAGGCATAGCTCAGAGAGCCCACGGAAGGAAGAGGAGGAAGAAGAAGAGGACTCAAGTCAAAAGGTGAGGCGAGTGAGGAGGGGAGACATTATAGGGGAGATCAACATTATCAACCTGCACAGCTTGATTTGGGGAGATCAATATCAACCGTCGATCTCTAAACTGCCTTCATCGAGACCTCTCAACCTTGAGAAATTTAACATTATGCTAACCCTTTTTCATTTGAACGAGTGAGCAACTTCTGATCGCAGAACGCTTCTCACCCGTTGATCTACCCAACATCTTGTTCCGAGCGTAGATCTTCGCAGCCCCTACCACTTTCCGTGGATTGACCGTAGATGTTGATTAGGAAGAGGGATATGAGGATGATGAGGATGATGATGATGATGATGAAGATGATGATGATGATGATCAATGATGGTGGTGGTGGTGATGACGACAGCAATGATGATGATGATAATGAGGGCGAGGATGAGGATGATGATGATGAGGATGAGGATGATAAGGATGATGATGATGTCTAGGATGAGGATGATGAAGATGATGATCATGATTATCATGATGATGATTAGGATGATGATGATGATGATGATGATGATGATGACGAAGATGTGATCACAACATCTTTACTTTGGTCTTCACTAAATTGTTCCGAGCTTCGCCAACATTATAATAGAATGGTTATGAGTGATTATTCACTCCTATAAACAATGCACTTTATGGAACTACCAAACTGCTCAGTTTGGATCTTCATCTTTTAAGACACCAGAATAGGTCCATAAGTCTTGATTCTTCATGTGCACAAATCTAATAATAGGAGGATTCACAGGGCCCAAAAAGTTGTATTTTTTTTTATTACTTCCTCGGATCATATTGAATTGTCAGAATAATCCTTGGAATGGGTGTTAGGAGCAATCCTTAATTTTTCACTCAACTGGATACTCCCCCTATGATGTAGACGTCTTCATTCATTGAGCTCCCCCTAAAATTTCAATGATGAAGATGATGATTATGATGACGAATATGATGATGATGATGATGACGATGATAATGAAAATGATGATGATCATGATAATGGAGATGCTGATGAATTGGATGACGATGATGTTGATGATGAATATGATGATGAAGATGAATATATTGATGATGATGACAATGAATATGATGATGATGGTGATAATGAAGATGTTGATGATGAAGATGATGATTATGATGATGATGATAAGGAAGATGACGATGATGAAGAAGATCGTGATGATGATGATGACGACAATGATGATGATGATTATGAAGATGATGATGATGATATTGATGAAGATGATGGTGGTGACGATGACAAGAAGGATGATGAGGACAATGATGATGATCATCATCATCATTGTTGTCATCATCACCATCATATTCTCTGTCTTCATCGTCATCATGATTATCATGATCATCATCATCGTCGTTGTCGTCGTCATCATCATTGTGTTCGTCATTGAAGGGACATATGTATAGGATCTCACTATAAGAAATGAAACCAATACAAATTATGAAAAAATCCTAGTTAAATTAAATTAAATTAAATTAAACTACACTAAATTGAAAACATAGAGTTGTTTAACTATAATTAATTTAAAATGCAACAAAATATAAAATATACAAATAAAAAAACCCAAAATAAACTAAACAAAAGATAAATATGCAAAATAAAAAACAAAACAAAACACCAAATATAAAATATGCAAATCATCAGACAAAAAATGTATAATTCAAAAACACCCGCACACTAGCTCATTAGCATTCAAAAACACCCACGCAAGATCTGCTCTGGTTCCCATTTGGGGGTTTTGGATTTCGAACTTTCACTGAAGGATATGGAACAGGCTATGATGTTTTTTTTACATGAAGAGAGGGAGAAGGACTTTTTATATTAGTGCACCATCCACTCCCTTCTCATGTGAGCCCATGATTCTAGAACCACCTGCCCCACCTCCAAAATGGCAGCAATGTTTAGACCTTCATGTTTGTTTCCTTCTATGTTTTTCTTGATTACCTATTGTGTTTTTATTTTATTCATGGTTTTTTTCGTTGTTGTGGATGTGGTGGATATGAAATGGCTCAAATATACTTGCAAGAATGAAGCATGAGCTGTCTAGGTGCACTTGGGAAATTCAATGTGAGAAATAAAACCAACAGTTATTGAGGAAAAGGAGGAAGGAAATGAGATATTTTAATGCTCCCATGCATGTGTTTGCTTGTTGTGAGATATTTTGACAATATGTATGAATGGAATGTGGTGGTTTTGTGGAGCTATATGATTGCAGGGTATGCTCTGAATGGGAAAGATAAAGAGGCTCTCAAGATGCGTTGGCAAGCATTGATGATGGGGATGAGGCTGAATGATTTTACTTTCTTGACGGTGCTTCTGATTTGTGCAAACATCACTGCTTATGATTAGGGTAAGCAAGTTCATATCCTCACCATAAAATATGGATTTGATTCATATGATTTTGTGGGTATTTATCTAGTTGGCATGTTTGCAAAATGTGGGTTTGTTTCTAGTTTTGTTCATTCCTTTTGGGCATCATGTCAAAATTCCCATGAATTGACAGTTCAAAGCTAGACTGTGAATGTTTTTAATAGGATATCTAAGTGGATATTGTGTTAATTATAATACAATAATTGGTACTCTGTGGACTCAAAAACCCAATTCTCTTAGGTGCCAAGATAACTCCATGCCATGTTTTTTCTTTAAAGGGCCGCCAGGTATTCTATTCAAGATGAATCTATGTTGGTTGTTACCATTTCAGTAACCATTTCAAAAACAAGGATGTAACAGCCCTATATCAACACACTTACACCTGCTTCCTACAGTCTGCAATAGACTGCAAACTATCAAACTTTGACATCCCTCCCTACCTGCAACCACAATAAACTCCGAACTGAATCAAAGGTTAGCTATTAGTTGGATGGTGATATTGTTTAAGAGAGGTAAATAAAGTCTGAAAAATTAAATTATTTGCATAGCTACAAGTCTGGAACATACATTTGGTGGCTGTCCTATATTTCCAAGAATAGTGTTCAAGGTTTGGAGTGGTGTGGTTTACATTGAATGCAAAACTAAAACTCTTATACACCTTACATTGGTAACCCTCACTGCTTCTATAAAATTGTCATAATTAGAACTGTCATACTATACTATTGTTGCTATATTTATATGAGTCCTCATACTTGAATGGAAGGTTATTGGTTGGTTAAATACTGCAATTGAATTGTATATGGTTACACGATTAATGATCTCTTGTATGCTAAAGTTCTATTGGATGACCTTGCTACTAATTCCATATATATTGAATTGAATACATTGACTTGATATCATTTACATTTGCATCTATAAGGACTAAATCAACTTAGTATGTCTTCTTCATTCATAGAAGTGATTGATTGAAAGGCACTGGTCACTAATACAATTGTGTAGAATATATAGTTGTTTGTCCTTGTAATTAAATAGAAAGAAAGTTCCCTGCAACCAAATGCATTTTCCATGGCACTAGAGTCCATGGCTAAGTTGCCAAAAAGACCAGACTAGGTGTTGTGCCATGAACATTTTGGTACAGAAATTTGTGGTAGAGACTAGAAATGTGTTACCAGTTACCACTACCAGCCATAAAGACAGGTCCAATGAAAACATGTTTCTACAGTTGGAATAGAATTTCCATGCCATACCAATGTCCATACAACATGTTTTCTTCTCTACATCCACCTATTTTGACTTGGTTTGACTCATTTTTTTACTGGACTTGACCAAAAATACTAGTAAAAGTTGACATTTCCTCTATCTTTCCTTTTCTATCCTTTTACTTAAATTTTTAACATTACCACTAATTGTTCCAGTATGTTTGAGAAATTTTCCAACCTCATCATACTTCATATGGAGAAAGTAGAATTTCATACTCCATTCAAAATTCAACAAACTTAACAGTTTAAAGGATTTCAGGATTGGCAAGATTACAGTCATTTGATTGGATTCTATCATGTATCAAGGAATGGGATTGGCATTTAATCAAGAGCACCAATCCCTTTATGTAACTCGATGTTGGTGCCATTGATTGTTGAATTCCTCTATCATGGCCTTAGCAAAAATGTACCCTTCACTCAAGCCAAAATCATTGATTAGGCATGAGCTTTTTCTATGATATTTTAAGGCTTGTATTAGGTAGTTTCATCAAAATTGAATGGTGTTAATCGACGTCCCTGGAGGATTGAGGTAGAGACAAAGGCTAGATGAGGAGGCTGAGGTCGAAACTAATGGTGAGGATCCCAATATAAACGATGGTGGAACTTTTCTTGTCATTTAAATGTTCTTGCTCATTTATTCATAATCCTTTCTTTCAAAGTTCCAATATAATGTGCTATTCATAAATGAGTGTTCACATTTCCAGTGTGTTTCATTTTTGGAAATGCATACTTGTTTCCCCGTATCGTGTAACTTAGGTCCACCATCGTAAATGGAATTGATTTAACTTCATTGCAATTAAATTTGTGGCACTGCTGTGAACTTGCCTAGCCATTATTTGACTAGAATTCAATAAACCCTTTTTCAAAGCTAATATTGAATGTCAAAATGGAAGCAAGGAAATACTCATTGTAAAGGGAAATGTGCAGTAATAGGAAGAAGATAGAGATTACCAACAAAGGACAGACCAAGGAATATTATAGTCAAACAAAAAAGATGTTGAGAGAGAAACCAACCTTAGTGATTTCTACTTGTGAGTGATCAATTGCAGGAGATGTAGATCCAGTAGGGGCAACATGACCATTTACGGCATTATTGATAGCTGCGTCTGCAAAAGGATCAGGTGTGTTTCCACCATCCTTATTTTTTTTAGTTTCCATAAGCTCCACCTCCTCCTATTCTATCAACTGAACCATAAGATGTTAGCATACACATATATGACTAAAACTTCATACATCTCAAATGCAGTGGCTTACTAATATAAATGCCTTCATAACAACCAACTGAAATATCTAATTGTGGTAAAAAACAAGCATGAGTTGTGAAGAGAATTCTTATACTATTGTTTAGTACTCTTATTTGATGCTTATGGATGGTTGATTGGATGTCTTTGATACTTGATGCTTGGTCAATGGATATCATCTTCAATTGTCTCTTGATAATAAATTATAATATGGTAAGACCTTTCTCTATTATATTTGATGTTTGTCATTGAAAAGTTTAATAGTGTGCATGTTTCTCAAATTTTCTTGTGTTGCTCTTAACCCTTGTTATGTCACCACAAGCGGTGATATATATGGATGGCTTATGTCTATTAATCCAACCAACCGTACATTGTTTAATTTTTCATGGTTGTAAAGTTTTTAAAGTTTTTAAAATTTATATTAAATAGAATTATTTTAATATTATTTATTTGATTGTTGATTGGGATATGTTTCAGTGACGTAGGTTTTGATTTCAGCTCCTCCAGCGTTGGAGGCATATCAGACGTCATAGGTGTCAGCTAGATGTACTACAATTCAATTAAACCCTGAGTACAGTTGTTATTTTTTCTTTGATAATGGAAACTTTTTGGAGTTTGAAGCCTGAATGTTCTATAGCAAACTATTTTTGTTTGCTCAAAGTCAGGCCTGGAAATTGACGGCCTACAGAATGTTTTTTTGTTTTAAAACCGTATTTGATAGGTGGTTTTATTTTAAACACGTCACCATTTACCAGTTTACAAAATTGCATCCTGTGAAATTGAGGTTTAACTAATTTTCTTACCCGTCATAAATTCTAGTACCTCCTTTTAGTCATAACCCCTGGAAAAAAAATTCTGGCCACTGGAAAAACAATTATGCCCGCTGGAAAAACAATTATGGCCGCTGGCAGGGAACATTTTGGTTTATTTTGGCAAACGAAGGAAACCTTGGATATTGTTTTATTTTCTAGACATAAAAACTTTAACAAATGGAAAAATATTAAAATATTGTTGTTGAAAAAATTAAAAGCCTCATTTTCCAATGTGAGCTCCCCTCCAAATTTTCATGGTGACCAGATTATGTGTAATATTTAACTCGGTTTTTCTTCTCTTCATAAACTTTGTCTGTTGTTTTCTTAAAAAAATGCTTTTATAATTCTTAGAGCCTTATTTTATTGAACAGAACCGGTTCATGATATTATTGAACATAAACGGTTCATGATATCATGATATGTGCAATATTTCCCAGAGCCTGATTTTATTGAACAGAACCGGTTCCAAAACATCACAGAGCTAGAACATGAGACAGATAAGAGTATGGGACATTAGAGAGATAATAGATGGGTTATGTGAGTGAAAGCGAGAGTAGAACCGGTCTCACATATCGTCGATCTCGTCAGGGTGGAGAACAAGACTCAAATTCCAATTCAACAACAACTACCACTGATACCAGCTACGAAGGTCTGTTTACAAATTAGTAGACATTTATTTATTTAAAAGTTATTTTTTTAATGCTTCTTACTTGAATTTTTAATCAATAAATTTTTATATTCTATATTTTTCCAAAGTACAATATATTTAGAAATTTGAAAGTGTTTTTTCCAAATCCTATCATATAAACAAGGCTGCAGTCAAGTTGAAGGGAAAGAATATTGAACGGAAAGAATATGAAGTAAGTAAAAAAAATTGACAGGTATACATTTACATAAGACGTAAATTGAAGGGCATTTAAAAAATGTAACCGTCATCAGATTTTATTTGATAGGCTACTAAAATTTGAAATTCCAGGCCTACTCAGAGTGGTTTTGAGGCTACTAAGCAGAGCTTTGTAGCAATTGTGGAATTCCAAAGCTTGTCTTGAGTTGTACATGCATAATTGCTTTGAGTAATTAGTGAGACATCGACCCTAGCCATAGCATTCTCTATATAAACTAACAAAATCCCATTGCATGCATCAATTCTTGCAAATTGTAAGTGTAGGCAAGCGTTGCGATAGAAGACCACAATATTTCCTCTGCGGTTTGTCGTTTCTTGTGTCCAATATGGCAGAATCTTCTATCAGGAGGGAAAGAAGTGTTGATGTATTTGTAACTTCAGAATCTATTCACTTGTATATATTATGTATTGTACCCCGATGTTTATTCCGGAAAGTATCTGTAATGTAATTGAGTCATGTCATGCCCCGATGTTCCAATCGGGAGATTCAATAACGTAAACAAGTCATGTAAACTCATTGAGGTTAACGCTCCATTGTAAGTCGGGGAAATATTCCCCACAGTTGAGTCAAGGTTAACCCTCCTTTTTGAGCGGAGGGCAAAGTCCCCACAGTTGTGGGGCACTATGGTTATTAGACTCTCCTAGAGAAGTCGGCCCTGGTGAGTTAATGTCAAGTTGGGTCATTAGTACCCTAGTTGTGGTTACTCTAGCCTACATGACTGAGTTAGGATTACTCGATCCTACATAACTGGGTTAAATGTTAAGTGAATAAAAGAATATAAATAGAGAGTGAGACTCTCTATTTATCACACACACACTCGCTCACTGGGGTGCATGAGTGAGAGAGGAGAAGCTCTCTCAAGTGAGAGAGAGAGAGAGAGAATAGCTGTGGAGATCATATTTTCTGTCTTTGGGTTTTACTGCTCCCATTGGAGCTCATTCTATCTCTAAGAAAGTTTTGGGGTTTTCTCCTTTGTGGTTTCCCCGAGGAAAATTCTTTGTGTCTCTTGTCTCTTGTGTTTATTGTTGTGCATGTTATTCTCTCAGATAAGATCCTAAGATCATATTGCTTAAATGATAAAAATTTAACATGGTATCAGAGCTAACCTGAGAAAAAGACAATGTGCAGCTATAGAAGATAGGTCTTCTTAATTTTTGGGTCTCTCTCCACAATCCATCAGCAAAATAAGGCTAGGATAACTCTCCATTGAAGGGCGCATCTTTTTGTCGAAGCAGAATTTGATTCAGGGCATTTTCAATTTTTGGTTTGGAAAATTAGGGATTTTTACAGAAGAGGAATTTTTGAGTGAGCCCGACATAGGATTGATCTCCTCATAAAAATAGAAGTTTAGAGACCTGGTTCAATATTTTTGGTTGGGTGAAACTCCAAGAAAGTCAAACCCTAGTTTGACCCCGAGCCTAAAAAACCCTAAAATACTGAAACTGATAGTTTTCATAGATTCGCTATATCTAGAGATTTGAGAAGGCTCAGGAGCCAAACATTTCACAGGTTGAAGATAAATTCCTTATGTACACTGTGTCCAAGTTTCAGCCTCAGATTCACTATATTCTAGGAGATATGATTCCTCCAAGTTAGGGTTCCAGCCTCTCCCAGGATTCCTCCCCAAACACGACACCTGGGGAGAATTGCTATATCTCGAGATACGAAGGTCAAAATGAAATTTCTCAAGATTTTCCAGAAAGAGAACAGACTGAAATTTCGGTGGTATAATTTTCATACCCTGAATATGAAATGGTGATACGTGTCATTCCGTACAACGTCGCTATACAGAACAATCCTAAAACAAGTCACCTTGGGAAAACAATCATAAGTCCCAATTGGTGAAACCAATTCTGATGAAACCTGTGGTGTTGGAACAAGGAAAAATGACAATACCTCAGTACAAAATTTTAGAAATAGAGGAGTAGTAATTTTGGAGATACACAGAAACAGTATCAAGAATTTCTGCATTAGAAATTGGGAAACTAGGGCTTTCTGTTATGGGAGCTTCCCTCCATTGTTTTCAGAAAAGGTGTACATTGGAAAGCTCTCCTTGAAGAGATATATACTTCTATCCAATCAGATTTTAAAGATTCCAAGTTTTTAAACTTAGGGTTTCTCTGACAAACCCCAGATCAGGCAGTTTCGGAACCAGGATGGACACCTCAAATTGGTAAGATCTAATCTTTTTCTATTTACAGTTGAGGTTCTCATTTCAAGATGACTAATCACACCATCTTGATGGCGAGCTTGGTGAGGATGACAAATTCCAAGCATGGAAGTATAGGATCTCACTAGTTCTTGAAGGAAATGAATTGGACACCTACATAAGTAGAGAAGTTCTAGTTCCAGAGGGAGATGAGGCTAAAATCCTTACACAAGAAGAACTTGGTCAAGGCCAAGAAGATCATTGTTGATTCAATCACGGATCACCTTATACCACAAGTGTCTTCCCTAAAGACACTGAAAGATATGTTTGATTCCTTGACCAACCTACTTGAAGGGAAGAACATAAATCAGAAGATGACTTTGAGAAAACAGTTGAATAATGTGAAGATCCAGAATGCAGAGACCATATAGTCATACTTTACAAGGGTCTATGAAATCAAAAAACAACTTGAAGAGGTAGAAGAAGAAGTGGAGAATGCAGAAGTTGTGATAACCACCTTGAATGGCTTCCCAATATCATGGGATTCATTCATTCGAGGAATGTGTGCCGGAAGGAAGTGATTACTTTCAGTAGACCTAGGAAGAGTGCACACAAGAAGAAGCTTGACTAATAATAAGAGAAAAGAATATGGGAGCAACTGAAGATCAAGCCCTCACAATTCAAAGAATATCCCTCAAGCGATGAGGAATATGAAGGACTCGATTCTTGAAGAGCCTCTTATCCATCTTGATCATTTGGATAAGAAATGATGATGTCATGAATGAAGAAGATGATGAAGCAGAAGGCTCAAGAAGGATTCTACCCACGAAGCAAATAAAGATAAGTATTTCATTGTCATTTCATGATATTGTTTTGTTATGCATTTGTTTATATCTAGTTGATGTATTATGCATGATAGAATGCCTGCATTAACAACAGTATACTACCAATATGCATGTGATGGGTAAGTAGCTCATGGTGCTATACAACTCTCCATTGCTACTTATCTAGAATGAAACCTCTTTGCTGACATAATGGATTAGTGCACAATATCAATGTTGTCCTGGTAGAGATGGAAGGCATCTAGAAATTTTTCATGAGATATGGATGAATGTTGTATTGGCTAAAATAGTTGCATGATCATATATTTATGCATAAGAATTTTCCATTATGAATATTCCTTATGAAATGTTTCTAACCATACAAATGCATTTGACTTGTAGGAAAGATTGCGTACAATCACCTACAAGAAAAGAAGGATGAGACTTTTTCCGAAGAACAAGTGATGATAGTTCAAGATCCACTCTAATAATCGAAAATGAAGAATGATGTCTAGGATGTAGTATCAAGCCCTGAAGGGAAGTTCGTAGTCTCATCATGTAGTAGATGTAAACATCATGGGATACAAGGTAGGATTCGTAGCACGAGCCTTCTCACGGAAAGAAGGCATAGACTATGAAGAGACATTCACAGCCAGTAGAAATACACATGACAGGAAGAATCATGTGTGCAAATGAAAGAAGGCCTTGTACGAGCTCAGAAGGAACCCATGGGATAACACATACATGAGGAGCTTGAAGATCACCTAGAGTGATGAAGATCTTAACCTTTGCTACAAGGTTGAAGATGAAATCCTATAGAGGATGAAAATCTCACAGATGGTTGCGAGAAGAACTTTTGAAAAAGTTTAAGATAGAGGAACTTGGTATCCGGTGACCCTAGATGGATACACAGAATATTTGTAGCAGAGGAAGCTACGTGTCACTCCAGTATAGAATGTTTTAGTACATATAGTATGAAAGATAGAGGGAGTATGATGCTCTGCTTCAGAGGGAGTGACTGAAGAAGATCCTGAGGTTCGACATGGTACGACTGGATGGTCAGATTACTGATGACTCTAGCCTTTACTAAGAGTAAAGTGGATTCCAACCTTTGCTTCAAGGTTGAAGGTGGAAGACCAGTGATGCTCCTTCTTTATGTCGATTACTTGTTACTAACAGAAAAGAGGAACTCATTAAATTTTCAATAAGGAGACTTGCTTTGGAGTTCGAGATGAAGGACTTGGATATGATGCACTACTTTCTAGGCATGGAGGTGTGGCAGAATATCCCTAGGACAAGGGAAGTATGTAGTAGATATCCTAAAGAAGGTCAGGATAATGGACTGCAAGGACATGACTACACCTATGGAATCAAACCTGAAGCTATTGAGTGATGCTTCATCAGAAGCGGTTGATGCTACGATGTATCGTCAGATGATTAGGTCCTTGATGTACCTGACGAATACAAGACCAGATACTTGCTTTGCTATGAACACATTGAGACATGTTCACCTGATTGTTGCAAAGCATGTCGTGAGGTACCTGAAGGGTACAGTTGATTATGGGCTCAAGTATGATACGAATCAGAAGATTAACCTAGAGTGTTTTGTGGATTCAGATTGGGCAGTGCCATTGATAGGAAGAGCACTTCTTGGTGTAGCAGAAAGCAGTCCTACGTGGCACTGAGTACAACCGAGGTAAAAGATGTTGCCACTTGTTATTTGGGAGGTAGTATGTTTCTTTTGAAAACTACAATTTTATTTCATTGATCTGGCTTGCATTTTTGTATGATGCAGAGAGGAGCAATGAAGCTCCAGTTTGTGATCCAGATCGAGATCTCTCAAAAGAGGGAGTTCTAGCATAGCTGGTGAGATAGGTTGTCTGAGCATAAATACTGGAGAAGCTCATAGGTTGCTCAAATGTAAACAGACCTATAGGTTTTCCTCGAATGTAATCGGTCCTGGTGAAGCTCACAGGTTATCCTTGGACGTAATCATTCCTGATGTGATTATATGCTAGAAATGGCCAGAGTGAAGTTTGAGTACTTCAGGGAGAAGCTTGGTGTTCTCCAGATCAAGTTTTCCTCCAAAGGGAATTGATGTGTTCATTGGCCCTTCTGACATGGTGGAAGCCTGAGCTTCACATGGTCAGATGTAAGCGCAAAGATGCTCTGATGTGATTGTGGGTTGTGTTACCACATGATCAGTGCAGAGCCATTATGATGTGATTGAGGGATGTGTTCCCACATGATTAGATATAAGTGCAAAGATATTCTGATTTGATTGTGATATGTGTTCCAACATGATCAGTGCAGAGCCTTTCTGACAAGATGAGGCCAAATGTAAGTGTAGATCCATTCTGATGCGGTGTGTTCTCACATGGTCAAATATAAGTGTAGAGCCATTATGATGCGGTGTGTTCTTACATGGTCATATATAAGTGCAAATCCATTCTGATGCGATGTGTTCTCAAATGGTCAGATATAAGTGCAAAGCCATTATGATGCAGTGTGTTCTCACATGGTCAGATGTGAGTGCTGGGAATGCCTTTCTGACATGGTTCTTGGATGTGTTCCTCCCATGGTCAGATGTAAGTGATGGGCGGGCCTTTCTGACATGGTTCATTCCATGGCCAGATATAAGTGTTGAAGACATTGAAGACCTACCTAGAGGCTAGGCCTACAACCAGCATGAAAAAGGGATGGCTTTGTAGAACTTCCTGTGACGAGAAGAATGAAGAGATAGCACCATTTGATTGAGATAGTGGAAGCAGTGATGATCCATCTTTGATGATGATCCAGACTTGATGATGATCCAGACTTGATGATGATCTAGATCCAGTGATGACTTGACGATGAAGATGAAGATGACTTGACGATGAAGATGACTAGAAGATGAAGATGACTTGATGATGATCCAGATAATACATAGAATAATACTTGTATTGATAAATTGTGTCAAGAGAATACCTTCCTAGTTAAGAGGGAGTGTTGATGTATTTGTAACTTCGGAATGTATTCACTTGTATATATTATGTATTGCACCCCGATGTTTATTTTGGAAAGTATATGTAATGTAATTGAGTCATGTCATGCCCCGATGTTTCGATCGAGAGATTCAATAATGTAAATAAGTCATCTAAATTCATTGAGGTTAACCCTCCATTGTAAGTCTAGGAAATATTCCCCACAATTGAGTCAAGGTTAACCCTCCTTATTGATCGAAGGGCAAAGTCCCCACAGTTGTGGGGCACTACGGTTATTAGACTCTCCTAGAGAAGTTGGCCCTGGTGAGTTAATTTCAAGTCAGGTCATTAGTACCCTAGTTGTGGTTACTCGAGCCTACATGACTGAGTTAGGATTAATCAAGCCTACATAACTAGGTTAAATGTTAAGTGAATGAAAGAATATAAATAGAGAGTGAGACTCTCTATTTATCACACACACACTCACTCACTGGGGCGCATGAGTGAGAGAGGAGAATATCTCTCAAGTGAGAGAGAGAAAACAGTTATGGAGATCGTCTTTTTTGTCTTTGGGTTTTATTGCTGCCATTGGTGCTCATTTTATCTATAAGGAAGTTGCGGGGTTTTCTCCTTTATGGTTTCCCCAAGGAAAATTCTTTGTGTTTCTTGTCTCTTGTGTTAATTGTTGTGCATGTTATTCTCTCAGATAAGATCCTAAGATCATGTTGCTTAAATGATAAAAATCTAACAAGAAGCAATAATGAGGGCTACCTTGGAGTGCTTCCTAAGAAGAAACTCAAGCCTGAACCTGAGGAGAACAAATTCATGTTCAGGGTTTTGCTTCTTAATGGTTTGAATTTAACTCTGTAGTTGGAGGATGTCGGTCACCGATTTTGTAAGGACTGTTAGGAGAAAATCTGAGAAATAAATAATAGAAAAGGGGTCAAGAAAGATCCATTGCAGTCCTCAAGTCTATGTGGAAGATGCAATGGGAGAATGAATAATGATGGAAACATCATATGCAATGATTCTCACAAGCCCATGCTCGTAGCTCTACAGGTTCATCCCTGAACTTCCTCCCCTAAACTGTTTCTTTAGTTTTTTTAATAAGTAAAAAAAATGTATTAATATGTGTGCTAGAAAAGCATTCCGTGAGCTCCTCAAAGTGCATTATGTTAGAACAAATATTTCCATATCTAAATATTATTTACTGGAAAGTTTTTTTTTTAGTAACTAGGGGAATCGGCAACTGGAGTTGGGCTGGTACTCGCGTGACATCAGTGAGGCAACGGTATTGTAATATATAATTTCAATGCGAGTAGATATTCTGGTGGAAAATGTGTGTTGTATATATTGATTGTTGATTTCCTTTGCAAGACATGTGGAATGTGACTCCAGAACCACATCTCTAGGTGGAATTACCCCAAGAACACACTTTCCATGCAACATTAACTGATTTAATTATATGCCCATTTTAGATTTAATAGAGTATTTTGATATTTGCCATGCCTAGCAAAATGACCACTTGTGTATAGGTCTAGGAATGAATTATTTATTTAATTTATAAATTTAATTGCAAGCCAACACAGTGGTTTTCTGTTTATTAGGACAACTCTTTGCAAGCGGTATGGGCCATGAACCTGGCAAAAGGTGATTGATAAGGTAAGGGTTCTTGCATTGCCTACATTCTCCCTAGTCATTAATATTTTATATGACTTGATTGTACCTGTCGTATAATATAACTTTTCTATTTTCATTTCTAGCCTCTTCATCATGCTTCCTATCCAATGTTTGTATAGAAACATAAGAATATCAGACTTGACTGTCTTTGTTATCTTCTTGTTGTACCATTCGCTACTTTTATCACTCTTATGTTCTCTCTGTGCATTGCCCACCTCTGTTTTTTAACCACTTTCCCTCTATCAGAACTGTTTGTTTTCAAATTTTGGCTCCATTTCTTCATCTTTTCTTTAAATTACTATTCAAAATTGTGTTTTATTTTTCAATTTCTACCAAAAGCTTGGAATTTTTTGTTCCTGTTTATTTTCTACCAAACCAAAATATTGCACGAGAAGCCTTTTTTGGGTGGAAATGGAGGTTCTTTTCCTGTCGTCCAAGCTTCTTCCAACCTTCTCATGGGGAAGAGGAGTCTCGATTTTTAAAACCTAGTAAAAGCAATTATCGTTTATCCTCCATCTCTGAAGCTACCATTTGTAGTTATATTACAAGTGTATTATGATAGATTTCTTGGTTTGGCATGGGAAGATTTGTTGAGGTTGAAACAAAGGTATATTTCCATTCTATAGCATTTGTCTTGTAGTAATAATTTTTAGGAATTGCGGTGACATTGCCACCAGGCTCTTGTTTGACAAATATCTATTGTCTAGCTTAGGATTTTCCTATTGAATATTTTTGAAGTGGATCTAGTTATTAAGGAGCAGATTGGGTTTGGACCATTAAACCCTATCTACTCTTTAATCACTAAATCCTCCATGAGATCCTCAATTGACCTCATCTTCCTAACATGGATTTGTTAGGCACTAATCACATCTTTTATGCCATTTTCAATCTTAATTCATCTTTTATTTTATGTTTTGTAAGATCTGAAAATTTATGTCATTTACATGTATTAAACTCACCCCTAAAACATCAAATCACATGGTAGGTTTGCCCCAGTTTGTGGATCGGAATTACCTTCTAGAAATATGCTCTATAGCGCTGATTAAATCTGGTCTAAAACAGAATTAAAAGGTCCACGAAATTGCACATCAATCACAAGCACTTATTGAAGATCCAAAACCGTGGAAAGGAATGTGCCTTTCCACGGTTTTTTAATTTTTTTTAATGAACCATGTTTTTTCTTAATATCGGCGAACATTCGTCACGGGTATTACAAAACTATCGAAACCCCAGATGGCTTTCCACGAATACCATCTCTATAGCGACGCAGTTTCATGGAAAAACTGTCGTTGAACTAGCAAATTTCGTCAATAGAGATTGGTTTTCCATGGTTTTGCGTGGAAAAAAATTCTGTTCAAATTCCAGAATGTGTCGATAGAGAGACAAATGTTCATTGAAACTCTTCCACGGTTTTGCATGGAACCAAAAAATTTCCCAGCAGTTTTTTGCCATGTTTTCGTCGTTATAGGGAAGATAATTTTGTCGATAAAGCGACGAAACGTAGAAAATGAATTACAAAAAATCAATTCCAAGGCCACCGTATAGATGACACATGGCGATTAGTTTTTGTCTCTATATCAACAACTTATAAATTTCATCGTTATAGAGACGAAATAAGTGCCACGAAACATCATGATCGTTATTGTCGCAATTGAGATGAAAAAACGTGGCAATAGCAACAAAAAACTATCGCAAATTTGCTCATATGTATTAGTGAATCATTTTCCTTGTGCTTATGTTGTATGGTCTAACTTAGGTTATAATGATCAATACTGGTCAAATAGGTGATTCTAGATCATTAATTGACAGTCGAGTCGATCTACTTTGATCATTCTATCATCCATGCACTTCCATAATCCATATTTGACTAGTAGTGTTAGTGTGTGAATGTGGTTGTTTTGTGGTCTTCTTGGGAATTCATTTGGCTCCTATAGACTCTCCCACTCACCAATGCACTCTCCCATGCTATCCTTCCCTCATTTATGACCCAGGAATGCTCCTTACATGTTCACACATGGATTTGTGACTGTTTGGTTAGGTTTGGGAACCTATTGGTCAACCTAGGGGGGTTTAGGGGTCAAATCCTAGCCTGACACTTCTATGCATTCACATGGACTCCAAGGGCTGATTAATTTTCCCTAATGTATTATAAATATGTACTATACACATCTAAAATATGTACTATAATAATATGATCAATTATTAGCACCATTCACATGTGTTATTTCAGACTCTTTTGTTGCTCTCTTGCATATTTTGTCAAATACTTTGAGTGTGAATATTTCTCTAGCTCCTAGATCTCACTGAGAATCAATTCTCACATGGTATCGGAGCTAGGTTGAGATGCAAACAAATATAGAGAGTTTTGAGTTGTTATTTAGGGCATATTTCCAGAAAATCTCAGACTTTGAATTGCAGGTTTTATAGTGTTTTTGTCACAAGTTGTGCAAGAAGGATGGAGAAGACTCATCTATTGCTTACACCATTCAACTATTTTGAATGAAAGGCTGAAATGGTGATCCAGTTGAGGTCGAAAGGCCTGTATAGATTCACCATGGGGACTGAAGCCGAACCCAACTCTGCAGTAGATGATGCTAAGTACTTCAATCGACTTGATGAATATTTTGGAAAGCTTTGCCTTAGCATTTCGAGGGATCTCCTCTTTCATGTAGAAATTATTGGAACGCCCAATGAAGTTCCGCTCAAGCTTTAGTCACTATTTGTGAAGACTGATGAAATGAGAGGCCATCAACTTGAGAATGAGCAAATCTCCCTAAGCCCAGCTCACTATAAGACAATTGAAGACTTCTTTACCAAGCTCAAAGCGTTGGTACTTCAGCTAAAATAGTGTGGCATAGACAAGAAATATGATCAACTTATATTGTCAATCCTTTCTAATCTAGGGCCTGAGTATTCTGTGTATGTTTCGACATTCCACTCAAGCAAGCTTACAGCTAGAAATTGGAGGATGTATGCGCTAGCAGACTTCATGGAGTCTTTGAATAAGGAGAAAAACAATCTCATACAAATGGGTACCATCAGATCCACCAAAGAAAAATCCCTTGCTTCTAGTACATTAAATCAAGCCAAACCCAAAAATAAATATTTGGAGAAAAAAGAGAAAGAGAAGAAGCAGACAAGTCTAGAAAGCTCCAGTTATACAGATGGGAGTTCAAGACCTAGGAGGAGAAACAAGAGAGAGATACCCACATGTCATTATTGCAGACTTTCACATCTTGAAATATATTTCTTCAGAAATAATATGGACATCATGACCAAATTCCTTGAGGAGAACCATATTGATCTTCCATAATTTTCAAGAGGATGGGAGCGCAAGCATGCCTAGTGGTAATCATGCATGCATTGAGTGCATGGGTAAAACCCATTTATGATATATTTGATTTTTATGGCTCTATTTCTGATTTAAATTCTGATATATCAGAATCTGAAGCATCTATCCCTTCCTTATAAGAAGCCCCAATCAATTCACGAAAGCTTCCTCCCAAAACTAGTCATTTTTTGCTAGTTTTGGATTTGTCTTCTGAAAGCTCTTTCCCAATCCAATCAGATATTTCTCATTCTTATTATGAAGGTGATATGTAGGATTATATACATCCTTTGAAATTCATAGACTCATTTCCCCAACCATTTCATGACCAAAAGACCTGACAACCCTCAAGTTCACTAGTTGGAAAATCTCAAAATTGCCTAGTTTCCTATACTATGCCACTTGTATATGTTGTTTTTATGTCTTGTATGTCTTTCATTGGTTGGATAGACATATTATTGGGTTTCATGGGACTGCTTTTCCATATGTCTGGAATTGATTTTACCATCCATGGTTCAAATCTCAAGTCTCTAGACCCTCCAGGTTCACTCAATTACAATTGTGATCTAGTTGCTCACTCTTCACTCTCTATGGACCCATACGCTCATGGAGACACCATACCTGTGATATTTTCTATTGTATATGACATATATTATGATATTTCAGAGCCTCGTGATATTTTTTATATAGTTAAGAAGGTGCTTCATCAAATTGGGAAGAAGATTCATGGTTTTATTCATGATATGGAAGCTACACACAAGGCAGATTTTGTTGAATATTTTGATGTTATTTGGGAAAGAGTTTGCATAGATATATTTTCCATGGTTGATTATACTTTTAGATCATAATATTCTTGCAACAAAATACATTCTTATGATTCCCATCCATCATCAAATGATGACCATCAAAGGGCCTCTCCACATGATATTTGTCTACAACACTTTGATGCATTGATGCATGATCTTGGCATCCACAACATCTTCACCAAATCCATCACTAAGAATTTGGTCTTTCAGCTCATTCAAGTGAATAAGAGAACCTTCTTAAGACCATTTTTTTCATCTCTTTCATGTCAATTTTTGAGGGTAGGTTTTGTCCCATGAGGTTTTCCTCCCTACCTCAGTTACATGGATTAATAAATTTTTGTTGTAAAAGGTGACTTGTGCCTTAGTTGCCAAGGCCTTATAAAATCATTTTTGTATAAGTTGTACTAATTTAGGCTTAAGAGGGGGTGTTAGAGAAATAATCTACCTTAGTACCATGGTGATCTACCTAGGAGACATAATCATTTGCCTTGTTCTTATGTTGTATGGTCTAACTTAGGTTATATTGATCAATACTGGTCAAATAAGTGATTATGGCTCATTAGTTAACAGTTGAGGCACTCTACTTTGATCATTGTGTCATTCAGGCACCTGCATTGATTGCAAACCACTTCCAGCTTTGACTATGGGCGCTAGTGTGTGAATGCGGTTGTTTTGTGGTATTCTTGGGCATTTATTTGGCTCCTGGAGACTCTCCCACTCACCCATGTGCTCTCCCATGCTATCCTTCCCTCATTGATGACCCGCGAATTCTCCTTAGATGTTCACACATGGATTCATGATTGTTTTGTTAGGTTTGGGAACCTATTGGTCAACCTAGGGATGTTTAGGGGTCAAATCCTAGCCTGACACTTGTATGCATTCACATGGCCTCCAAGGGATCATGAATTTTCCCCAATGTATTATAAATATGTACTATATACATATACAAGATGTACTGTAATAATATGATCAGTTATTATCACCATTCACATGTGCTATTTTAGTTTCTTTTGTTGTTCTCTAGCATATTTTGTCAAATACTTTGAGTGTGAATATTTCTCTAGCTCCTAGATCTCACTGAGAAGTGATTCTCACAAGGATTGTATGGAGTAGTCTTCTACCTTTCCATATCACACTTCGTATAGAATTCATGGGATTCATTCCCATTAAACTCTCCACCATTATCTATCCTCAACACCTTTATTTTCTTTTCTAATTGATTCTCTACAAGAGACTTAAATTCTTTAAACTTAGAAAATACTTGGTATTTCTTTCAAAGAAAATAAATCAATGTGTTCCTTAATAAATCATCTATAAATGAAACATAATACATGGATCTTCCTAATGATTGAACATGCACATGTCCAAATACATCACTATATATTAACTCTAAATTTCCCTTTTCTCTTGTAGCACCAGATGCAAATATTACTAGATTTTGTTTTCCATATATGCAATGTTCATAGAAATCAAAATCCATAATGCAATACTCAAAGGTTGTTTTCTCCAATATTCCTCAATATTTGATATCATAGCATTATGTTTCTCCTGATGCAGTCAGGGTTATGTCATATTTACCTCCTTCCTTATCCACAATAAAATTGTTACATACATCAATTATGGTTCTTCCCAATAGTTTGTACAAAGTTCCATACCAAACTCCCCTCATCAATATCATTGAACCTCAAACCAATTTGAAACCACCATCTCCTGACACAATATTTGCACCTGTAACATCCATATTTCTGATAGATATCAAGTTTTTCACTATATTTGGAATGTGTAGCACTCCAGCTAGATTTCTAATCCTTCCTTCCTTGAGTTTCATCTTGACTCTACCATGTCCAATGATACTGCCTAGTGAATCATCTCCCAAGTACAAATATCCTCCATTGTACTTTTCATATTCCCAGAACCACTCCCTATGAGGGGTCATATGAAATGACGCACCTAAGTCAATCAACCATATATCACGTTCTGAATTATTACATGTGGAAGCTAGGTACACATCCTCTCCTTCATCTAAGGAGGTCTTTGCCTCTATGGAATGGGTATCCTCATATCCCTTTGCTTTCTCCACATTTTTAGATCTTCAATCATTTTTATAGTGCCCAACTTTATAACATTTCCAACACTTCCTTATTCCTTTTCCTAGTGATTTAGATCTACCCTTAGATTTAGATCTCCCCCCATATCATTTGTTTTTGTTTCTCTCTTAGGGGTGAACTCTCACAGACAAGGAATATGTTCTATGATTATCCATGGTTTTCTGCCTCATCTCTTTTGATAGTAGGGATGATAGTATTTCATCAAATTTTAAGTTCACTTAACTAGCGCTACCTATTGCAACAGTTAAGTTGTCCCATGAATCTGGAAAATAACATAATAATGTAATACATTTATCTTCTTCAGTCATTTTAATTCCAACATAGGTTATCTAACTTACCATAGTATTATTGACATTCAGATTCTCTATTGCTGTGTCATTTTCATCAATTCTAAGATGAAACAATTTCTTTTGTATAAACAACTTTTTCACAAGGGATTTTGATTGATACAGGCTCCCTAGTTTCCCATAAATATTTATCGCACTATCTTCACTAGATACGTTTAACAACATAGATTCTGATAAGCACAGTCTAATTGTATGCTTTTCCGTTCTTTCTAAAAGATCCTAATCTTCTTGTGACGTTCCTTCAAGTTTTTTACCTAGATCCACAACAATCCATTGTTCCTTATCTACAAGAAATCCTCCATTTTTAGCTTTCGTAGCTCAATGTTCTGGCCATTGAATTTCTCGATCTCAATTCTCGAAACGCTCTCCACTGTCTTTCAATGCATAAATGAACACTGCAAACCTCCCATTGAACCCATATTTATCAAAGATCCAAGATCTATCAACCGTGTCGAACCATCAAAAACAAAGGAATCCCCCTAATGCCAATAATCAAGCTTGAATACCACATTTAAGTCTTAAACATGTGTATAGAATCAAAGCATATAGATTCTTTAAGAAAAACAGATATTACACCGCAACATTCACACATAAAGCATAGAGATTTACCCGAGAAACCCTTAACCGGGAAAACAAACAATCCTTGGAGCCACACCTCCTATTTTCTCATTATCACTATGAATAACTCACAATACAATATAGGGATTTCGCAACATCCAATACACTAATCTGTTAACCTAGATTATAAAATAGACCTCCATCCCTTAAACGGGATTAAATTACATATTTTTAGAAAATTCCCAAAAATAGCCATAAAAACAACCCAAAAATTTGGGCTCGTTGCGCTCGCATTAGAAATGGACTAATGGCCTGTTTCCATGAAGGTGTTGATCGGGATCTTTAGGCACGTCGTTGAAAGGCGCACCTCCCATACACATGCAAAGAATATGACATATACCCAACACTTTTGCAATTTCTTCTTCATTGTTGCTCCTATCTAAATCACTTCCTATATCATATTTTGAAGGTAAAGTATAGATGTTGGGCTCCGGAAATTGTCTTTTATAATGATTTTATTTACAATAATTTCTTGACCCATTTACCATAATTTAATACATTTATGTTCAATAAGGCTATCCTTTAGTGTGTTTTATTAATTAAAACTCTTCAACTTAAATGAAGCCTAATATGTTATTTTTTATGCATTAAAATGCAATATTGTGCAAATGATAAGTATTTCGGTACTCTATCCGACCCTTCATCCGACCTTGAGTTCCACACTGAGTTGGATCACATGTTTCTTATTGATTTATCAGTTTGGTTTACCCTTTTGACGAACAAATTCACCTTTGTCTCTTGTTGATCTTATATATCTACATATGAAAATTAAAATCACAAGTTAATGTTGAAGCTTTGGTTACTAATTAAATGTAAATGCTTTAAATTAATTAAAAATAAAAAAGAATTTTAAAATCTTCAAATCATAACTATCATTTAAAATATTAAACTAATTTTAATTTAAAAATATACCAAATATTATTTTATTAAATTAACACATTTATACATATAAACCAATCCAGTCTGATATGATATTTTAATCCATTTACTATTTCCATTAGAGTTATTATACATATATATATACTATTTCCATTAAAAGTTATTATACATATATAGTAATAAATCCGTATAACAAGTTACATGGAAATTAAAACTTTCATTTAATTGTTATGGGATGACAAACTAAAAACTAAATCCACTCAGTTCTATATTTTCCTTTGGTTGACTATTCTTACCATTTAAATTTTCAGAACTATATGTATTACAATGTTTTAATACAATATATATTTGTTATATGTAGGTTACGTGAAAAACGGGTCAGGACAGGTAGACAGTTCAAAGGATAAATTCATGAGGAGATATTGTAAAGGTATCCACAGATGGAAACCAGCCAGTAATCCAGCACACCAATCAGCCATCAATATAGAAAACCATTCAACTATTTGGGAATCAAACTAACAGTCAGCTCAACCATTCCAGGAATCCAGCACATTTGTTGAACCGTTTTTATTTTCAGAAAATTGTATTGAATTTGTGGAAACCAATTCCTCAGATTCCTAGATCATGTAAATGCTATATAAATCCAGCATTTGGCGATTAGTGAGAGAAGATTTTAAGCAAAACTTTGATCAATTCTGTAATTTAGTTTCCTCTTTCGATTCAGAATTTGTTTCCAGAAATAAAATTCTATACAGTTTGTGTTGTGACATTCCCTATGGAGCTTATTTATTTTTCTGTTCTTTTCCAATTTCGTTTTCATATATATTTTTTCCTTCCCACACTTTAAATTAATTATTTAGTACAGGTTTTTCTCCAATTCTTCCTGGATTCTATAGCACTGAGTTCGGATCCTCGCTGCCACTCCTTGGCAATTCAACTAGCGCTCCGTTCAATCCATGTGATGCTTTGTTTAATTGATGCTCCTGTCAATTTTTAAATCAAGCGTGTTGATCATGCGTTCTTATTAAAAAATGGAGTATGCTCACTTGGTTTGCATCGCTGATAACATAGTGTTCAAACGGAGAATAGGAATCTGATCTTACACATATGCGTTGAGTTCAGCATTTTTTTCATATGGAAAGATCCACGGGAAACCCAGCAATACTTCCCCACATTCGTGGATGGTAGAGGTGGTAAACCTTCAGCCATCCTAGCAGAAGGCCTAACCTCAGAGGACTCAAGGCTCAAACTCGTGACCTCCCCAGACCGAGAAAGTGTACGCACGTCTTACCAATTGAGCTAACCCTTGGGGCTTTCTTTTGGCATAATATTGTATTGAATTGTATATGGTTTTGTAATTTCGTTTAAATTTACATTAGTTTATAATTTTATTCAACTTAGCTTATATTTATTTTAGTTTATAATTTATTAGTTTATATCTATATTAGTTTATATTTATATTAGTTTAATTTTTTTTAGTTTATATATTTATATTAGTTTAATTTTTTTTAGTTTATAATTTATAGTAGTTTATAATTTAGCTTAATTAATTTGTATTATTAGTAAGTTAGTTTTAGAATTTGTAATTAGGGTTTATTTTAAATTTTATAATTAGAAATTGTGTTAGAGTTTGTTTAAGATTTGTGGTTAGAATTTGTTCTAGTTAACTAAATTGGATTTTATTTGGTTTAGGAATAATTGATAAATCTGGGTTTATCATCTAGATTCTATTTGGGTAGTTTATAGTTTTGTTGTGTAATTTCAAGTAACATAGGTGCTTGGTATTTTGAAGTTTTCATAGATAGATTTTTTGAGTTTGATGTTTTAATTAAATGTTAACTAGATATGGAATTAATTAGATAGGTGTTATATTTGTTTTATTAGTTAATCAAATAGATTCTTTTAATCGGTTTGAAATTGAAGTTATAAAATTAGTTTGTAAGTGTGTTTTCCATTCAGAAATTTTTAGAGTTGTTATGTGATTTGGCGTGCAATTGAAACTTAGTTTATAATTTATAATGTAGAGTTGATATTTGAAATTTGTTTGTAGTTTGAAATTAGTGATTGGTTTGTTGTTTAATATTAGTCTATAGGTTAGCACACACTTGCAACGTTAGCACGCACTTTGCAATTTAACATAGGAACAAATAATTATATTCATAGCTCATAGTTTAGTTTTGAAATTGAAATGTATTTATTAGCATTAGGTTAGGTTATACTATATTAAGTTAACCTTTGACCCTGCACATACAGTGCTTGTACCTTGAAGCTTACGAGCCCCGGGTTGACAATTAAATATTGGAAATTAATTAACATATAATTTTACCAACATTTTGGCGTCGTTGTCGGGGAGACCTGCTAAAGGGGTTGAAGTCTAGGTAGATAGGTTGCCTTTACATTACACAACAAGTGGGAGGGGAAAAAATAAGACACAAAGACGACTTCCCTACAGAATTTTCATAGTGTAATATCCTGACGCATCCACTTTAGTGGGTCGCCCCAAAACCTTGTTGTTCATTTTCGCAAGTGTGTTTTAATTTATTTAAGCTTATTTTTTTGCAAAGTTTGAGTATGTTTCTTTAGAATGTTTATTTTCTGCAAAAATTGATTGTGTTTCCTCACATCATGTGTTGCATTTGTATTTGTTACGTTCGATTCATTTTTCGTATGTGTGTTTAAGTTTGTCATAAGGTCTTTACTTTTTAAAGAAAAAAAAGTAAAAATAAACACACAATTTTGGGTGCAGTAAGAACCCCAACCACTAATCCTTGTGTGAAGCAGGACCTACCAACCAAGACATGGATTCATAGGTAACCATCATTTTAAGAAAGCTCTCTCAAATCCTAGCAATAACTAGGATCTCAACTTCGTATTCTCAAGGAGAACACATCTTGACAGAAGTCAAGAATTTTTCTATCCCTCCAGAAGTAATAGAAGAGCCATGGTTTCATGAGCTACAAACTGACTCTCCTTGCCAATATACCAAGGAAACCAAAAACTTGGAGACTACATTCAATGGAGAGAGACCTGAAATCGAAGAGTTCTCCACTGTATCTATCAACAGATACTTCATGCACTTAATAAATTGAACATTCAGAAGAAGAATGCATGCATGGTTCAAGAAAGAAAGGTGACTATCAAGATTACATGAAGCGCTTATTCAAAGAGGTAACACAGTCACAATAACGTTCCTTCCTTCAACACCTTCTGATACAGAAACAAGTAAGTTGGTTGGTATTCCACATTCCGGTAATCACTGTAGTAACCTTCTTATATGTGGATAAATGTATATTTTCTATATTGCTTCGCACTTGGTTACATTGGAAGAACTCATACACTTGAATATAAGTGTTTTCTTTCTCATTTGGTAGAATAGGATATTATGTATATAAATAAAGAGTTGCATGTTTAGTTTAGAAATTAATACAACTTAGTTTTTTTTGTTTTCTTTTTCAAATAGGGAGAAGATAATGTTAATAACTAAACCAAAACAATCTTACAATGATTAATTCTTTCCATACATGCATATTTTTACTATAACTATTGCTTAGGACTAACTTTAAATATCATGAGGATTTACTCTAGGTTTAAGGTCTATCTAAAAACCTAGAGGTCACTCTACATCCTAGCTTCATTAACAAAGTCTGTTATTTAAAGCATTTTTATCACAAAGTAGCATAAGGGTGAACGAAACTCCTAGTTTATTGGGGAACACTATTATAATTATATATGAAAGAAGACGAATTTAGGGACTATATACACCTTTCATTCATTATCTTATGGATCCATCCACTTCATATTAATAAGTTCAACCATCAATGTCTTTGGTTCGGTTAAGCTCATTTGTAGTATCCAATACATTGGGAGAAATATATTTATTTGGTTCAACAAGTTTTTAAATAAATCATCCTCCAACCCATATACCATCCCATCCCATAGCAAGGTTTTCAGAGCTGCTCCCCCATCCACTCAAACTCTTATGGGAAATATTGCTGAAAACTTTAAGGGTGGAACTTTGGGACACAAGCCTTTGGTGCAAAAAGGGTTTAAGAGGCTAACCTGCCATAGTACTGAACAGGCTTGCCAACAGTAGGTACCGTCCTGTGGTATGACCAAGTAAAAACAATAGGGTATTGAACAGGCCTAACTGAAAGAGGGGAATATGCCTAGAGAGGATCATTTGTGCAAAGTATATGGTGTTACCTCAATATATGGTATTGTTTGTGAACTTCAGATAGAAAGGAGTATATATGGTTGACTTATGGTTAATCAACCTCATATATCTGCCATTTGAGAATGTTTGTAAGTTTCACTTAAGACCCTGTCATCTAATTCATACTATATTGACGATGTCACTATCCTAGAAGTGGAACCCATAAGTCCGGAATCCTAGTGAACTTGGATGTAAACTTTGTTCATATTACTTGAATAACGGTAAGACTTTGAGAAGTAGCAGGGATGACTAGTTTTCTATATGCTTTATAGACTATCTACACCCTCATGTTTTCTATCTAAGAAAAGTCCCCTATCATAGTTTTTATGTGGTCTTCATAAGCACAAATTTGCATGTATTGAAGACTTTGAATTATTATGACAATGTTTTGGTCATATCATGAATATTTCTTTTTCCAAAAAGTTCTACGTTTTCTTTAGAATAATGATGGCTTCCTATAATTGTTCGCTAATTGTTATTTGTTCCCAAACAAGGATACTAATGAATACAACTCATTCTTAATTTATTGATGGCCCGAGGACATGCCATATCCTCGGTCTGGGGGAGTGTTGGGCTCCAGAAATTGTCTTTTATAATGATTTTATTTACATTAATTTTCCCATCCATTTACCATAATTTAATACATTTATGTTCAATAAGGCTATCTTTTATTGTGTTTCATTAATTAAAACTCTTAAACGTAAATGAATCCTAATATGTTATTTTTTATGTATTAAAATGCAATATTGTGCAAATGATAAGTATTTCGGTACTTTAACCGACCCTTCATCTGACCTTGAGTTCCACACTAAGTTGGATCACATGTTTGTTATTGATTTATTGGCTTGGCTTACCCTTTTGATGAACAAATTCACCTTTATCTCTTGTTGATCTTATATTGGAGTGGCACTGAGTTCGGATCCTCAGTGTTCCTTGGAGTATAGGATTTTTGTTTGTTTAGGGGATTTCCTTTTATTTTCATATATGTCCTTTTGATGTGTCATCCTTCGTTTTCTATAATCCACAACATCTTCATTGTCACCATCTTCAGATTCTTTATAAGGAAATTTTGAGGCAAAAATGACCTACTCCACCACATGTAAAACATTTTAAAGGAAACTTTCCTTTTTTATTTTCCACATCCCCTTTTTATTTTCTGGCAAAATTGGCTTCTTGTTCATATGATCCATCAAAAGCATTCTTGTTGTGTTCATGCTCACTGGATTGATACTTCTTGGTAGCTTTGATTGATGCTTCTTTCCTAGGAGGATTCTCTTGTTCAGTCCTCGTCTTGTATGTTGTAAGAATCTCGTGCAATTCATCCCTTTTTAACTCGTTCAAATTAGATTTTTCTTCTAATACTTATACTTTGGATTCAAAACTAGATGGAAAGGTTCTTAATATTTTTTATACAATAGATTCTTCAGCAAATTCCACTCCAAGTCCTTTTATGGCATTGACAATTTCATCTATTTGAAGAAGGTATGATATTATGTTTTATTCTTCCTTCATCTTCAAGGATTAAAAATGCCCTAAAAGGGTTTTCAATTTCTCCTTCTTGACTTTATCATCACCTTCATACATATTCTTTATTTTATCCCACGTCTCTTTGGTCGATGTACACTACATCATCTTAGGAAACTCAAAATCTGTTAGGCCACATAGTTATGCATTCTTGGACCTTGCATTATTTTTGTACAACCTTCTATCAATTTCCTCCATTGGTGTGTTTTTGGGAACTTGATAACCATTCTCTACTAAATTCCAAACATTCACTCCAATATATTGTAGATATACTTCCATCCTAATATTCCAGAAGGTGTAGTTTGACCCATCAAATCTTGGACACCTGTTGGTGGAAATACCTTCTTGCCTTTCCATATCCACACAAAAATCTATCTCCCAGTGGTTAAACTGTTACTGAATACGCCCACTTTGATACAAATTGTTGAATTCTTATTTATACTGAGAGGGGGTGAATTAGTATAAAGGGAAAATCATACATTTTTCAGCTTAACATATTATGCTTCAAAAAAATTTCTTCCAAATTAGTAAATAAAACAACAATGCACACACAGACACACACACACACACACACACATATATATATTACATGAATAGGAGACACCAATCTCTAAACTATGAGCACCAACTCACTCAAGCAACAACCTAATTGTAACCACCAACTCGTAGATTACAGGCACCAACCTGTAAGGAATTCTATGAATCGCACAAGCACCAACTTGATGTATTATGGAACTGACCTAAAAGGATATCAATCTTAAATGCACAAGCTCCATCTCATAGTGTTCATGCACCAACCTGATTGAATATTGTGATCTCCTTATTTGTTTTCCAGCATCAACTAGATGGAAGCACTAACTCCCATTTATATTTTCCAACACCGACCAGATGGAAGCACCAATTTCCATTTATATTTCCAACACAAAATAAATGGAAGCACTGAATCCTGTGTGTTTTCCAACACCGACTTCCTTTCCTTTCCCCTTCCTTCCTCCCTAAAATGAAAGATGATAATTAAACAACAATCTACGTTTTCTCTAATCTGTGTCTTCTATGATCTACAACTTCACCTACTGGAAACTATGTCAAAACGGTCTGTGATCTGTGACAAATGAATATTCCTCTTCAACTATTTGTAAACTTTGGTAGTATCTCCTGTAACATCAACACCTTTAATCCTTCGACGATCTACGATCTGCGTGATCTGTGTCCTCATAAATCTATGTATCACAACTTAAATAATTATACGATCTAAGTTAATGTGTATCTTCTTTTCACATCATGATATAGGGCATCATTGTACTCTGTGCATAGTCAATTTTTCATCTTCATTGATTTTGTGCAATCCAGCTCTTCTGCTATGCAAAATTCATCTAGATCAATGAACCATTGATACCCCAGAATTTGAAGCTTTCCAAGTCAAAGTATCATATCATCTTCATCTTCAAACTTACATCAATACTTCCATCTCTTGCTTATTTATACATTTCTTTCTGAAGAGATGTGCCGTGAAATAGAATGGGGGAAGATATGAAGCTGCCTACCTTCCTTGACTTCTCTGTCCCAACAGTCACGGTTTCCGGCTCTGCTCTGTAGCTAGAAACATGCTACAGCGTCGTAGCTTTACCTTATCTCTTCGTCTTCGCCAAACTGTCTATCCGCCAAAATGGCAACTTTTCCTGTAGCTACGGGACTCTGCTCCAACAGTCCCCTAACACTTACTTGTGGCTCGTCCTCGAGCCACTACCAGCGGTCTTCTCCTGCTGTAGCTTCTCCTTGGCTTCCTGTGAAGTGCGGTGAAGCTTGTCCCAAAGTCCTGCGACTTCGTTCTGCATAGCTGCGACACACTCTTTATAGTTTCTGTAACTTAGTTCGTGGGGTTCTCTTATCTTTCCTTCCCTCATTGTCATGCTCTCGCTCTCGTCTCTTACGAGACCTTTTAAGGATCTTCAGGTCTTGAGAAGTCTTCCACAGATATCCTTTCCTCTTTATCTGGGTTAGAACTTTTATCACAAGGAAAGTAGAAATCTGTATCTTCCAGCCTTCTCAAACATTTCATTCAGTCTGGGTCTGTCCTTACGAGAACTACACAGGCCTTGGATTCCATGCCGAAAACAAGCCTTTGTCTGCATGCTGGAGTTTTGCTTGTTCGGTTTGTTGTCCCTTTCACTTTTCTTCTCAACAAACCGCTCCAGGCCTTGATGCTGCCTCTGATCTCCAGATTTTCGTTTCTTTGCCTCAGCAGTCTCTTGTTCTTCTCTTAGCTTATGAGATAGGTCATCTTCATTCTCCCGTGGCTTTCTTTTTCTCATTTTTACTTTCTTCCTGGTGGGATATTTCTTCTCATCATTTCGCTGCTCTGCTTTCTTATCTTCAGTGATCGGCTCGTCTTTCTTCTTCCCTTCAGCAGAGACTTTGATGACATCTTCTACATCCTGTGCTTGAATCCTCATCCTTGGCAACTGTCTGACCTGTGATGTTCCTAATTTCACAACCCTGGGCGGCGTCGTCATAGCAGACTTAAGGCCTCCACGCTCGAACCTTTCCAAAATCGCTTCTATGGGTTCCTCCTCGGACAGAACCCACTCGGTGTTATACTTTGGACAGGCAATGGCTGCAAACTATGGAAATCACAGCACTCTGTAACGAAATTAGCTCTGCACAGGGAAAACTTAACAATGCACTCTATAGCTCTCGGATCTTTGCAACTGTAACCCTCCCAAATGAATAATTTCTGCTTTTATGCCGAAGGCGATAATCCCGAACGCAACGGTCATCTAGACCGAACCCGTCAGTTGTATTAATTGCTTGGATGAGACCACACCCATCATTTCGATCCTCAATAAATGCTGAAATCCGATCAATTTCCCTCGACGCATGTGTATGCAGGCGTCGGTCTCGTCGAAGATTTGCCAAATCTGGAAAAATTTATTATGTTGTTGCCAAATCTACGGTAAGGTATACCGATCATTTCTTCATTAACTGCCTGTCAGAAGGCGACTTAACTAGCCCTCTGTCTCGTTGCAAACTAGGTACGTGGCACGGAGAAACATCACGCTACTACGATGCCACACCGCATCACTTGCTCATAACAAACTTAAGATTTTTATTTTTTTTTTACTTGCGCAAAATGAACCGTCCTTATGCGATTCCTGATACTTAGAATACCTACCGGTGTAGACTAATTCCCGGTGCAATGCCTCCTTTCAACTACACTGGACATCTGCACCGTCCGCGACTCTGGGTTAGGGCTGAGAGGTGGAGTGGCTGTCACTATAGAGCTTAAGCCTACTGCCATTGATCATCATGGGAAGAAGCTCCCCATTCAGTTTGCTGAGCTGAACGGCTCCTCCCTCTGTGACTTGCTGTATCTGATACGGCCCCAACCAATGTGTTTTGAACTTCCTTGGAAAATTAATAAATTTACTATCATAGAGGAGTACTAGGTCTCCAATCTGAAGAGTCTTACTCTTAATGTGTCTGTCATGCCAAGCTTTTTCTCGTGCCTTCTGCACTTTCTGATGGAATCTGGCGATGAATCTATCTTCCTCTAAGGCAAGCAGTTGTGCTAGCCTTTCCTACACCGTGTCTGTATCAGCCATTCTAGTGATCTGAGCAATTCTTAAACTGGGAAGGATATACTCCATAGGCATAACAGCCTCCTGTCCATACACCAAGATGAAAGGTGTGTGTCCTGTAAGTTTCTTGCATGTAGTCCTATATGCCCATAATACAGCATTAACTCTAAGGTCTCAATAATTCCTTTGGCTGTTGCAGATCTTAGTAAGAGCATTTTTTAAAATCTTGTTAAAGGCCTCCACCGTACCGTTAGCTTGTGGGTGGTAGGGAGTGCTCTTATGGTGCTGTGTCTGGAATTCTTCCGTCAAGGCCTCAATGGTGCGATTCAAGAAGTGTGTGCCTTAATCGCTCATCAAAATTATTGGGCATCCAAATCTAGTGATTATGTTTTCAAAAATGAACTGTGCGGCTGTAGCAGCATCACAGTTTCTTACTACTTTGGCCTCTGCCCACCTGGTGAGGTACTCTGTTCCAGTGATGATATATCTCGCACCAGTTCGTGCATCTGCAAAATTCCTTAGTGTCTTTGTGTAACGTATGCCACCATAATCCTACGGTCAGGATTTTCTGCGCAGTCGGATTTCCTGTGAAATGACCTCCTGCGGTACCTGAATGTGCTTCTCTAATAATAGCCTCTTTTTCATGCGGCATCACACATCTGCGCAGGACTTCATCTAGACCTAACTTGTATAACTGTCCTGTGATCAGGGTGAAGTATGCTGCTTTAACAACCAACTGCCTCTTTTGATGCTTGGTAAACTCCTCAGGTGCCCTTCCTGTGGTGAGAAAGTGAATGATATCAGCATAGTACTCATCTGCGATCTAGATAGAAAACAATTGCGCATCTGACAAATTGTCCTCTAGATTACTTGGCTCTTCTCCTGAGTCTATTCGCGATAGATGATCAGGTCCGACATTCAATATTTCTGGTTTGACAATGATTTCAAAATCATACTCCTGAAATAGGAGTAACCATCTGCAGATTCCTCCCCCTAACACTGGTGTTGAGGCCCCAAAAGTCGCAGGGCAACAACAGTAAGGGATTCTCCCCAATCAATGTTCCCAACTACCCCGTTGACTGTTTGGTATAGGGAATCCGTCCGGTTTACGGTCCGGCTACCATAGGTCAACTACAAAACAAAGGCTTCACCGGTTACGGCCCGATCCACTGAGTTTTTTATATTTTTGACTTAAATTATGAAATGCAAGTGCCTAATTAACATGCAGGGTGATAAGATGCAAGGAGCAGTCACAATGTGATGCGCAGGTTCTTACCTCTCGTCTTAGACTCACTAGCATATAAATCACATACAATAAGAAAATAAACTAACTACCTAAACTATCCCTAGGGAGCAGGATTATTATTCTTTAGTGAGTAATGCATTTTATACCTGCATAATGAAGAGTTACAGATAGCTGATACTTATTTCAAGACACATGAACAATTACAGATATTTAAACAACCAGATAGCCAATTGCTTTATGAACAACACTTATTACTCACAGTGGAAAACATCACAAAATATACCAAAGAACATTCAACAAGAACATAGGTTTAGGAAGTCAAACACTCTCACAGTTAATGAAACACAGCTGAAAACGAAATAGTTACCCTTCAACATGGTTCATTTAATCACATTGATACATTCCACATTTTGCTTTCTCCAGCAGGCAAAAGTTGCAGTTTCTGATTGTAAAACGAAATAGTTCCTCTTACAAGCAAAATGGTTTACAAATTTTTCGAGGGAAAAATTCCCTCCTCAATTCTAACTTCCAAGTACTTAAACTACAGCATCCGATCGTTTGGGCTGCCCCCAAAACGTCTGACCTTCCAGTTCTTCCAATGCTTCATATTCTTCTGAGTTGTCTATATGCACTCATGATTCTTTTAGTAACGGACACAAAGTACGGTTCGTGCCTTTAGCGTTATTGACTGGTCGATTTCCTTTCGATCCTTGCCAAACTGCTCCTCTCTGCTGCCGTGCATCGTTCACCTGTAATTAATCCATGTGCATTATTCATTGAGTCTACATTACAAACAAAAACAGCAAATTTTAGAACTGACACGGTTACTCCACAGGAAATGGCCAGGTGCACCACAGCGGAAATTGGAAAGATACCAACATCCAAAACCAAATGGCTTTCCCGGCCGCAACGGCGGAAGAGTCAATGCTACCGGCATGCAATGGGAGGGCGGGAAAACTTTGAATCGAAAGTCGGACGGCTTTCTCTTTTGGAAGCTCAATTACTTTCCCAGCCGCAACGGCGGACGAGAAAAGACTAAGACACGCGACCTTCGGGCAGGACAAACTTTAAATCGAAAGTCGGCTAGGTTTGAACATCAGAAGACAAATGGATTCCCCATCCGCAACGGCAGAAGAGAAACAGCTTCGGGTCCGAGGCTAAACAGGAAAACGTACGTCGGCAATCGGAGCTCTGTACACTTCGGATGACAAATCGGATTGGGAGCCGCAACGGCGGATGGGAAAAGCTATCAGCCGCCGATTTAACCTAGTAAGACGCCTGATCAATAAAATGACTTAAGTGTTTTAGAAAGCCTCTCGAACTCAACGACGGACAAAAACCTGTTATACCTCCGCAATGGCGACCCATAGCAAAGAACAAATGGCCCGATCAACAGGTGAAAACAAACTTAGAATCTGCGATTCACCATAAATTCCAACACAATGACAATTCGGATCTTGGGCAAGAGTTAGGATTTTGTAATCAATTAAAATCAAAACACGATCAAAAAACTCAAAGGACCCAACAATTAAAACAATGCAAGATCATGAGGAGGGGCCCAAAATTTAAGAAATTTGGGGAAAAAAGTTGCAGCTGCAACAATTGGCGATTACCTGGTGAACCTAGATCTCTGGGTGATTTATCTTTGCGTGATAGACTGTTTAAAAATAAGTGCATCCTATTGAATTCTTCCAGCTATCTGGATTTCTTGAATGTCGAAAGTGTGTTCCTTCAATCATTGATAATAGTCCAATTTGGGAGAGTGGAAACCAAGATTTTCAAGTCCAGATAACTCTGTTGTGGCCAAAATATGAGTTTCGTTATTACTTTTGTTTTCAGGTGGCTGATAGCTTTGAACACCATACGATTGTAGCACATGGTAAACAGAAATATTCGTTTGTTCCTCGTTCCCATGCCATTTTAGCAATTTTTTGTGCTTTCGGACTCTTGTCCTTTTCTTATGAGTCCTCCTGAATGCCTTTCTTACTGAATTTTAATTCAGGATCCTCTATCCCGTAGTGTCCTTTTGTGTGAGTGGTGTACTTAAAGTTTCAGCTCACGGACGGAGAGGATCTTTCGGCAATTTAGTACTTATGATTCAGCACCTGCTTTGATTTGTGATGCTTTCATAGGAGTTTTTAACTCTTTATTTGCCTTTTGGCATTTGTTTCTTGGCATGGGATCATTTATATTTAATATACTGTTCACCTTTCTCCTTTCCATGGGTCCTCTGCTGTCGCTCCTTAGAACATTTTAATTGTGACGTGGGTGGAGCCTCAACATAGTATTCCATACTCTTCGAATCCGGTTTATTTCACAGGGGTTAAGCAGGACTTCAACGCACACAGAGTTTATTCGAGAAAAATGCTAAACTGGAAGAAGTTCCTTTAGCAACACACAGTCCGAGACTCAAAAATGTCTATCATTCCCAAACCTTTTGATGTTCCCCATGCAACCACGGGTTCGTCCCCTTTATTGAAATCAAGACAATCAAACTAAAACCAACTGTAAAACATGACTCAAAAGATAGCCAAACAAATTATTTATATACAAGACAGAAGAACTCAAAGAAACTCAGGAAAAATAAGGCTTGAGAACCAAACCATTCATTGGTAAGTTCTCTTCCCACCCCTGAAGATCCTGCAACTTGTAAGTAGAAGGACCAAGCTTTGCTACAATTTGAAAAGGGCCTACCCACAACTGCTGGAACTTAGTGTGCTTTCCTTTCTCATCATGGGGGTGATCCCATTTGAGGACTAAGTCTCCTACCTCAAAGTCTTTTGTTCCAGCTTTATGCTTGTCGAACCATCTCTTAACTAGCTCTTGTTGTTGCTTAAAGAGTTCTCGGGCTTTAGATCTAGCCTCTTCTGCTTTCAGAAGATTATATATTCTTATTTGCAAAAATTCATCCTCCGACCCACTAGACTCTTGGGCTAAAATAGAAGATGGCAGCATGATGTTGGGTGGAAGAATGGCTTCTTTACCATACACAAGGGTATAAGGTGACACTCCTATCGCAGACTTGGGGGTGACTCTATCAGCCCAAAGGGCGTTTGGGAGTGTTGAGTGCCAACTCCTCTGATTTTCTATTATAGTCTTCTTTAAAATTCTAATCAGATTTTTGTTAGAGGACTCAGCCAGGCCATTTCCTTGTGGATAGTAGTTAGCAGAATAATGCAATTTTATCCCTTTATCATGAGAAAAAGTAGTTAATTTAATTGATGAGAAGTACTTAGCATTATCAAATACTAACGAAACTGGAACTCCAAACCTAGTCATGATATGATCTTGAAGGAAGCTGATGACTTCGTCTTCATTTATCTTGCGCAGCGGGATAGCTTCGACCCAGCGGGTGAAATAATCAGTGGCGGTCAGAATGTACTTGTGCTGTAGAGAGGAATTCAGCTTTATTTCTCCAATTATATCCATCCCCCATTACTCGAATGGTTCCGTGATCATCACAGGCTTTAGGGGTGCTGCTGCTTTAGGTTGTCTCCCACCACACCTTTGGAAAATATCACATTTCTCGACATGTGCGTGTGCGTCTTTGAAAAGCGTAGGCCAATAGTAACTTGCCCTGAGGATCTTGTGGGTTGTAGTGTCTCCTGAATAATGTCCCCCAGTAGGACCGTCATGCAACTCTGTCATTACTTTCTTCGCATCTTCCTTTTCTAGGCATCTGAGAAGAACCCCGTCATATTTTTTTCTAAATAATATTCCTTCCACAATTTGATAAGATACTGATTTAAGATGTAGCGCTCTTCTTTGCTTGGAATTCCAATGTTTAGGTAACAGCCCTGCCTTCAGGTAATGTACAAGGTCTCTATACCAAGACTCGGGAGCTGTAAACAAAGGACATACATCCATTACATGTAATTCAGCCTCATCCTCCCAGGCTTGTTCTTCATTGTTCCCACTTTTAGTCATCAATTTGCACAATCCTTGACCTTTAACTATAGAGGCTGGCTTGAATTCAAGGTCGTACTCTTGAAGAGCTATTACCCAGTTGCCCCTTCTTTCTCCTAACTCTTTCTGTATGAGAATGGATCTTACAGCTGGGTAGGGGACTATTACCTTGGTTCGATTCTTTAATATATAAGGCCTGAATTGCTTTACTGCCTTAAACACTGCATAAGCTTGATTATCAATGGCTGGGTAGTTTAATTCAGCCCCTTGCAGACCATTGCTCATGAAGGATATTGGGAATTCCTCCCCCTCATCATCCTTTTGCGTAAGCACAACTGCTAGCGAATCATCGGATGCAAAAGTGTAGAGAATAAAGTCTTTATCGAAGTCTAGGCTTTTCAAGGAAGGTGCATGTGCAACAGCAGTCTTAATTTTGCTGAAAGTGTTCTTCTCGATCTTGGTCCACTTGAACTATGCATTTTGTTTGACCATCTGCTGCAATGGCTTGACTATTTGAGCGAAATCGGGCACAAACCTTCGGACAAAATTTATGGTTCCCATGAATGATTGCATCCCCCTTTTATTATGGGGAAAGGGGATTTGTTCAATAGCCTTAATTCTTTCTAGATCAATGGAGATCCCTTGCTTTGACACTATGTGACCCAGCAACTTTCCTTCTGTGACAGCGAACACACATTTCTTAGGATTGAGTGAGATGCCATACTTCCGACAGCGTTCAAAAATCTGCCTTAAGTGAAATGCGTGCTCTCCTCTTTTTTTTTAGAATATCATAATATCGTCAAGGTACACTACAACGTTGCGGCCGATCAATCCACGGAAATCTATGTCCATAGCTCTCTGAAATTTTGCTCCCACATTTATAAGCCCAAAGGGTATCCTTCTGTAGGCAAAGGTTCCCCATTTGGTCCTGAACATTGTCTTCAACCTATCTTCCTCGGCTACTAATACTTGATTGTAGCCAGAGAAACCGTCCAATAACGAAAACAGTTCAGAACCTGAGACCATTTGGAGCAATTGCTCCATGGGTGGCACTGGGTAATTATCTTTATCAGAAGCTCGGTTCAGATTTCTGAAATCAACACATAATCTTATCTCTCCATATTTTTTTCTAACTGGTACCAGATTTGATACCCACTCAGAGTGTCTAACTTTAAAAATGATTCTAGCATCCAATAATTTCTTGACCTCACTCTGAATCAGTGGTTCCAGCTTTGGATGCATTTTTCTCAAAGGCTGCTGATACGGCTTGACGCCGGCTTTGATGGGAACAATGTGCTTGATGATGCTGGTATCATATGTTTTTAAATCTTCGTACGTCCAGGCAAAGACATCTTTATATTGTTTGAACAGACTGACGAAATTACCCCTTTCTAATGGTGAACAACATTTGCCAAGATTCACAAATTTAGGACTCGCCTCAGTCCCTAAATTTATCAGCTCGAACTGTAGAGATGAGCTATGCGTTTTCACGTTGGCTGGTCTTCTGAACTTTTCATTTAAGTTGAACATTCTTTCTAATGTTCTGACTCCTTTAGGGACGAAATTGTCATACTTCATCTCGGCCTGATGTTCTTCATCATCTATGATTGCTCCTTTGAATACCTCGTCATTCGTTAAACATTCTATAATCTGTTGGTCATCATCGAACACTCGCAGGTTGGTAATCATATCAGGTACTGAGGGCCTGAAAAGCAATTCAACAGTACATCGATTATTTGTGGGTACAAGCCTAGATGCCGAAGTGGCTAATAAGTCAGCTGCTGCGTTTTTCAGTCTTGGAATTGAAATAATATTGAATGCATTAAAACATTTAAGCAGGTCCCATACCTCATTCTGGTAAGCTTTCAAGTGAGGGGAAACACAATGGATTTGATTTCTGATTTGCTTTACAATTATTTCTGAATCTCCAAAAACTTTTAAATTACTTACCTTTAATTCAATTGCTTTCTTTAAGCCCTGCACCAGTGCTTCGTACTCAGCTGTATTATTAGTACATTCAAACTCTAATCTACATGAGAGAAAATGTTTATTCTTCTGTGGGTCGATCGGGACACAGCCAGCCCCTGCCCCTTATAATGTCTTAGAGCCATCAAAAAACAAAATCCAAAAATCACTAACTACTGAATGTGAATCTATTCCTATTGCTAAGTCTACTATTTTACAGTCAATCTCGTCAGCCTGTGAGACTCGAAGGAGATCAGGCTGAGTGTCGAATGTGTTGCTGGCTTCTTCTGCTTGGTAATTGCCAGGTTCCAACTCAATAAAATAGTTTCCAATACAGAATCCACTGGTACATTTTTCTCATCCAGTTGAGTGACATTGTACTTCATGTGAGGTTCTCTTAGAATCTTAATCTAGTTCGGACTCCCTTTGTACGGCAACCATAGATGCGACCAATCTGAGGCGAAATATCCATTTAATTTGGCCGACCAATCTCTGCTCAGGACAAGACCGTAAGCATCTGGTATATCATCCACCACAATGTTAATAACTTGGCATACTTTGTCGTTGGATGCCAGACGGACTAGGACGTCTTCCATCTCACCAATTACCTTAACATCTGTCCTATCCAACTGAACCACCCTCCACGTGGATGGCTTAGGCTGCCCATTTATCTTCTTACATACTGATATGGGCATGACATTAACTGATGCCCCTGAGTCTACCAAGCAATTATGTACATTATGATTGAAAATTTCAAACGTGAGGAGGAAAGGTGGATGTTGGATTTTAGACTTACCTCCAATGCTGGTTTCTCCAATTTCTTCTTCTTCCTGAGGTTGATTGTTGGCGGGCAGCTTCTCATCCAATGCTTCAAGTGCTTTCAACCGTCTCTCTTTTTGTTGCGGCACTTTACACATTTCGAATAGAGGCACATTTTCTTTTACCTTTTTTAAATCCTCCACTATGTCATAATCCATCGGCTGCTCAATGGGATGGGGTTTATCAGCATGTTCTTCACTTGGCTTGGCCCGCGCTTCATTCTGCCTAGGATTTTGGCTGTTAATAGTGAACTCTGGAATTTTATCAACCAAAGATTTGTTTTGAAATTTCTTCTTAACATTTTTCTGCAGCCTCTTAATCTTTGGGAGTATAATACTGTCTTCCTTAACTATCCCTTGGCTCCTTGTGGCTACGTTGGTTTCCATAACGTCCTTGTACCCCTAAGTCTTTTCCTCCTCAGCATCAAATAACGAGACTGAATTCCATAAAGCCATGGTTTCCTCTTCCTGTTCTTTAGTAGAAGTAGAAGCAGAATTCTCTTTTCTTTCTTCATCTCCTTCTTCTGTTAATCTAGAATCCAACATCTGATTCATGACCAATGTCATTGAATTTATCCATTGCGGACAATTCTTTTTAGAGTGGGTTTGTTGGTGGAAAGTGCAAAAATTTTCCATCCCTATCTCTGTTAAATTCATGGATGTTGTATTGTGAGGAGGATGTTGAGACTGATTGTTGTCCTCTTTTTTCTTATAATATGGCTTATAAAACTTTGGTGCTTCCTTCTCTTTCTCCAAGTCTATGATTTTGTTGGAAAGCTTCTGCATCATTTTGGCCATATTTTCCAGATCTGGTGATTTTTCTTCCTCAGGTTTGCTAAACAATAAGGCTTTTCTGCCTGCACCTTTTTCTCTTGACTGCTCTGGATAGTCTTCAATACTCTCTCTTTCAGCTTCCACTACTTCAGCCTCTTCATAGGTTTCCGTCAAAGTAGGATTGGCCCTGCCTTTGGCAAACATGGCCAGATCAGGGCCTAAAGCTGAAGTATAATATTCAATCAGAACTTTTTCTGAAGGTCTATCCGTTTCAGAGAAATTCTTGAGATAGGCTGCAAAAATTTGTGTAAAACTGTGCACCTTTTCTTTTCTTTCTTTCTTCAATGCGCATAGCCCTTTCATGAGGGCTGCATGAGTTTTCTAAGTTGCATACTTACTTCTGAAAATTCTTTCAAAGGTATCCCAATCAGGGATAGAGTTAGCAGGCAACCCGAAGTACCATGACGCTGCAGCTCCTTTAAGGGTATGCGGAAACAGTCTGCATACCACATCTTCATATTCCCCGACCCTTAATCCTTCAATTGCCAAGTAAAAACTTTGTAGGTGATCATCTACTAGTATTTTCTCATTGGGGTCAAACTTGGGCAACATCTTGTCAAAGGCTTGAGGTAGGTCGTGTAATGGAGGTGTTAGGTTTAAGGGTGATCTGGCTCTCCATGCAGGTGGTGGATTTAGTGGGTTAGGTGGTTGGTTTGCGTTTACGCCAGCCATGAGTCTGGGTGGAGAATGGGGAGGTGAACCAACTGGAGTATGAGCAGGAGAACTGTGAGGGGTTTCTGGGCCTTCTTGATTCAAAGGTAGCACAACTTCCTATAAGGATGTTTCTACAAGTTCTTCCCAGTCTCCAACCAACACTGAGTCCTCCGTTACAGGACGATCTTTCCTTTTATACTCTCTCCTTGGCAATTCAAGGATGATTGGCAATCCTCCAATCTTCTTTACATATTCCCTGGTGTGTCTTCTCAGATCATTAACAATTTCGTTTCCAACATAATATAGATGTTCTCTTTCTTCCGGAATTGGATTATGAAACCCACTTCTTTCAGAACTGTTACCGGTGGAATATTCCCGGGAAAACGGGTTTCCTCGGCCAGCCATACACCGGCGGCCCTCCTTCTAGCGCCAAAACTGTTGAGGCCCCAAAAGTCGCAGGGAAACAACAGTAAGGGATTCTCCCCAATCAACGTTCCCAACTATCCCATTGACTGTTTGGTATAGGGAATCTATCCGGTTTACGGTCCGGCTACCGTAGGTCAAGTACAAAACAAAGGCTTCACCAGTTATGGCCCGGTCCACCGATTTTTTTATATTTTTGACTTAAATTATGAAATGCAAGTGCCTAATTAACATGCAGGGTGATAAGATGCAAGTAGGAGTCACAATGTGATGCGCAGGTTCTTACCTCTCATCTTAGACTCACTAGCATCTAAATCACATACAATAAGAAAATAAACTAACTACCTAAACTATCCCTAGGGAGAAGGATTATCATTCTTTAGTGAGTAATACATTTTGTACCTGCATAATGAAGAGTTACAGATAGCTGATACTTCTTTCAGACACATGAACAATTACAGATATTTAAACAACCAAATAGCCAATTGCTTTATGAACAACACTTATTACTCACAGTGGAAAACATCACAAAATATACCGAAGAACATTTAACAAGAACATAGGTTCAGGAAGTCAAACACTCTCACAGTTAATGAAACACAGCTGAAAATGAAATAGTTCCCCTTCAACATTGTTCATTTAATCACATTGATACATTCCACATTTCTCTTTCTCCAGCAGGCAAAAGTTGCAGTTTCTGATTGTAAAACGAAATAGTTCCTCTTACAAGCAAAATGGTTTACAAATTTTTCGAGGGAAAAAGTCCCTCCTCAGTTCTAACTTCCAAGTACTTAAACTACAGCATCCGATCGTTTGGGCTGCCCCCAAAACGTCTGACCTTCCAGTTCTTCCAACGCTTCATATTCTTCTGAGTTGTCTATATGCACTCATGATTCTTTTAGTAACGGACACAAAGTCCGGTTCGTGCCTTTAGCGTTATTGACTGGTCGATTTCCTTTCGATCCTTTCCAAACTGCTCCTCTCTGTTGTCATGCATCGTTCACCTACAATTAATCCATGTGCATTATTCGTTGAGACTGCGTTACAAACAAAAACAGCAGATTTTAGAACTAACACGGTTACTCCATAGGAAATGGCCAGGTGAACCACGGCGGAAATCGGAAAGATACCAACATCGGAAGCCAAATGGCTTTCCCAGCCGCAACGGCGGAAGAGTCAATGCTACCGGCATGCGACGGGAGGGCGGGAAAACTTTGAATCAGAAGTCAGACGGCTTTCCCTTTCGGAAGCTCAATTACTTTCCCAGCCGCAACGGCGGACGAGAAAACACTAAGACACGCGACCTTCGAGCAGGACAAACTTTAAATCGGAAGTCGGCCAGGTTTGAACATCGGAATACAAATGGATTCCCCATCCGCAACAGTAGAAGAGAAACAGCTTCGGGTCCGAGGCTAAACAGGCAAACGTACGTCGGCAATCGGAGCTCTGTACACTTCGGATGACAAATCGGATTGGGAGCCGCAACGACGGATGGGAAAAGCTATCTGCCTCCGATTTAACCTAGTAAGACGCCTGATCAATAAAATGACTTAAGTGTTTCGGATAGCCTCTCGAACTCAACAACGGACAAAAACCTGTTATACCTCCGCAACGGCGACCCACAGCAAAGAACAAATGGCCCGATCAATAGGTGAAAACAAACTTAGAATCTGCGATTCACCATAAATTCCAACGCAATCACAATTCGGATCTTGGGCAAGAGTTAGGCTTTTGTAATCAATTAAAATCAAAACATGATCAAAAAACTCAAAGGACCAAACGATTAAAACAATGCAAGATCATGAGGAGGGGCCCAAAATTTAAGAAATTTGGGGAAAAAAGTTGCAGCTGCAACAACTGGATTATTGACCAGATACTTCAATGCGGAATGGTCAGTAAACATCTTGAACGAGGCACCCAACAGGTAGTGCCTAAAATTCTGTAGTGGGTACACCATAGCTAAGCCTTCTCTTTCTGTCGTGGTGTAGTTCTTTTCTGTTGTCGATAGCTTTCTGCTGGAGTATGCGATAGGATGATCGATACCTCCTTCTCCTGGTTGCGTTAAAACAACCCCTAGTGCGATGCCAGATGCATCCACATGTACATGAAACGGCTTAGTCCAGTCTGGAAATACTAAGATGGGTGCTGTAACCATCTTCTCTTTAAGTGTGTTTAGACTCTGGTGGCATTCCTCATTCCATAGGAATTTTACATCTTTCTTTAACAGTTTTTCCATCGGTGCTGTAATCTTTGCATATCCCTTGATGAATTTTCTGTATTACCCGGTATGACCAAGTACTGTTCTCAATTGTTTGACTGAGTTGGGTGCTAGAAGATTTACAATGATGGCAATCTTTGCAGGATCTACCATCAAGCCTTTCCTGCAGACAATGTGACCCAAAAAAATACCGAATGGCGCACAGAATATACATTTTTTCAAGTTTAGAGAAATCTGGTACTGCCTACATTTCTCTAACATCAGTCTTAAATCTCCTATGTGCTTGTCAATTAATCCAAATATAGTCCAATCATCAAAATAAAATTCTAGGAATTTATGGATGTATTCTTTAAATACAGCAACTACTACTCTAGAAAAGATAGCTGGTGCATTCTTAAGACCAAAGAGCATTACCGTATACTGGAATGAGCCCCATTCTGTTACAAAAGTGGTCTTATGTCGATCTTCTGGGTGGATTCTGATCTGGTGATAGCCTGAAAAGACATCAGTGAAGGAGTAGACCTCCTGTCCTCCAACATTGTCTAGTACTTCATCAGTGAAAGGTGTCGGAAATGGATCATGAAGCGATGCATCGTTGAGTTTTCGCAAGTCGACACAGATCCTGATGTCTCCTTTAGTTTTCTTCTCTTGCACGACCATGGGACTAACCCATTCGCTCTCTTCTACGGGCTCAATGAGGCCTGCTGCTAGCATCTTATCGATCTCATCCTTAACTTTTTCTTTGTAGCGTGGATTTAATCTATATGGACGCTGCTTGACTGATCTAGCATCCTCTTTCAATGGTATCCTCATTACTCCCAGGTCTCTGACTATTCCCTTCATCTCTGTGAACTTGGTGGGAAATAGGTCTTGATAGTCATGTAGCAAGTCTGCAATCTGTCCAACTGTTTCATCGGTCCAATAGTCTCCAATAGAGGCAAACTTTGGTCCTGTGTCTGTGCCAATATTGATCTTTTTAATCTTGATCGGCTCTGTGATTGCTGGAATCTATAGTTTCGGTCCATCAACATCGCGAGTCCCTTCTGACTCCGAAATGTTGATGTTGCGAGGATACTCATCCTCATCCTCTGGTTCTGCTTCGAAGTTATAGCACTCGAGCGCATCTTCTAACTGGATGGCCCACTCGGGTTGAGTATGTACTGATAGGGTGCAATCCTCAAATATCTTAACCTTTATTACATCTAGGGCCTGATCAACATTTGGATACTCAGATTCAAAAGCGAAGGTGAGTAGAAAGATGTCTATTAGAAGTGGCCATGTAGTCGTTCCCTTGCGCAATTCAATCTTTGTGTACCAGTTCCGTGGAACTGTGTCCAAAGTGTGAATGAATCGGTGAACCCATTCATCCTCAGGAATGTCCGACCAATCTTGTTCACAAGTCTGAATATGTGACCTGGGGTCACTTTCTCCTGTGTATCTCTATTGTACATACTCTCTATTGGTAGAGAATCTGATTTCCATCAATCTCTTAAGATCATCCCATGATGCGATATTCTCTTTATGTGCATACCACCATCTTGCAGGTGTGGCTCTTACTGCAAGGTGTGGCTCTTACTGCAGGTGTGGCTCTTACTGCAAGGTGTGGCTCTTACTGCAGGTGTGGCTCTTACTATCGCCAATGATTTCTATAACTTCAAAGTCTGCAGAGTTGCGAACTCCGTCAATGTCAACTAGTACCTGCGATAATCGACCCAGGGGTGATACCCACTATTGATTAGCTAATCGTAGATGGATATGCAATCTAACTAACTTAGGGCTACCCATCTGTTCCCATGTTTGCTTAGTCAAAACATTTACCTCTGATCCTAGATCTAGGATCACCTCGTCCATTTCAAATTCTTCAACCTGTGCTGTGAGTCGCATCTCTCTTCCTGTTCTTGTATGTCCCATAATGCTATGAACAGCACATTGTGCACTGCTCACGGAGGAAGATGGTTGACACTGATCTATGATGCACTGAAGTTCTTCGATAGCTTGCTCATTTCTCATGAGTTTTAAACAGCTCCACATGAAGGATTGTACACTTCCTGTCAACTCATCCTCGTTGCATGTGCCTGATGTGGTAGCCTGCGATATCTATACAGGGCTAAGGCCACAAGGTGCTTGCTGCAGTACACCCATAGATGGCGGTACCTGCGATCCTGATTGCATAGGGTCATCAAATAAAGTCTTAGCTTCCTGAAATGTCTGTTTATTCTTCTGTAGGTCAAGTGGTGTTGCTTTGTTAGGAGCTTTGCGCACCCACTCCTGACCTGCGGTCTTTTCAGTAACCTGTGATGTCTCATTAGTGGAAGCACCGCTGCGAGTCACAATGTTGACTCTCGGTTCTGGTGGATGTTGATTTGTTGTGTTACTACCACTCGGTGGTGTAGGTGGAGGTGATGTAGCGGTAGTATGTACTGTCTGGGAACTACTAGATGGAGTTCCTACGGGATTGTTCTGAGTCCCGATCTGTTTCTATGGGGTATACGGGTCGTAAGGGATACCCCCTTCGGTTCTTTCTATGGTACTGTGACTCTGTTGTCTAGTTTTATCTGAACTGTCTTCAAATATGGGAGAGCTGAAATCTACTTTGTATTTCTTTCCACTACATGTACGTCCAATGTCATCAAAATCACTTTCAAACTCTTGTGACATTACTATCTTTACTTATTCATCTGAAACTAGATCCATTGTTCATTTTTCATGTAATAACATCTTAATGGACAAGTTTAAAGATTTTAGGTACTTACCGCGATATCCTTTGAAGAAGTACCACTCAGCCTCGCTGAAGCTTTTTCTCTGTTCAACTGCAAACTCTGTGATGAAGCCTTCTAGCATACTCGCAAGCCAGAAGTCTACTATCCTCGTAATGGGATTATCAAGGTTCTTCACAATCTGAATCAGCTCCAGTGTCCAGACAATGTTTCTTTCCTTCTTGAATATGCTCGTATCAGTCAACTTTGATAACCACTCGTAAAGCTCGTTTCCAAAGGTCGCAAAAAATATCGCATGCAGGTCTGTAACGATATGTTTTTGTAACCAGTCCTCTGTACTCAGTCTAGGACTCTTGTTCTCGTGTTCGGAAAAATATTTCTCCTTAGACCAAACCCACTTGTTGAGTTCATCTCTAGTAGGACGCCACCAGAACATCAGTGCTCAGTTTGTTCAAAACCGGCAACGGAACCATTTGTTGGCTTGCTGGGTAGACCCGAGTTTACTATCATGTACCAACAACACCCCTAGCTCACTGGCCCTTTCGGCAACAGACCGCGGAGTGGCATGAAGTCTCACCCGAAGTGATCCTAATGGGTTGGCCAAAGACTCAAGTGTCTCGACCAGGTTCTGTATGGCGTCCTGTGTGCGCCTCGCAGCTCTTCTTATCCTGCGAGGTGTCTCTAGCTGTGAAGCGATGCGCAGATTCCTCTTACTCGCGATGACTCCAACCTTTATCACATCGTCGCGTCCCGGGAGACACGCAACTCTCTCCTACGCTCAATCCTCAACCCACGGTACTGCGCACCACAGCTCCTCTAATGGTGCGATATCGCCTCCCTGCGATATCCTACCGCTGCGACTCAGTGTACTTAGCTTACTGGGGTTCAACTTACAGGACTCAATACACAAGGTTGTTTTATACTGTGACTCTTAACTGTCTTACATGAACTTATACAAACTCTTATACATAATACTTAAAGACTTCAACTTGCATTTATCCTTTTACTATGCTGTGAACTGAATAACACATACATACATTTACTGTAAGCAAAGTTCATGTAATGAATGACAGATATAACAAGCAAATACAATCACATGAATCAATCACATAACACTCTGATTTTACGTGGTTCACTTCCAGGGTAGAAGCTACATCTACAGAACTGTGTTTCTATATTATAACTTGAGAGAGGTACACAGTTCTGCTGCACCGCATATGCAGCTAGAGATCTTCTGGGTAACTCTGCACACAGCCTGGAACCCTTCTCTCTTAGATCTATTCTCTATATTGCCTTCTTACAATATACTCTCGCTCTCTCTCTCTCTCTCTGTCAATCCCTATGGATTGTTACAATACAAAATACAGTGAGCTAACAGGCTCAACGGCTAACTAGCTGAATGGCTTAAAATGCTCAAAATGCCAACCTTTTACAATACAAAATGCATCCCTTTATAGGCGGCCCGAAGGTCTTGCCATTACAACACTATGGGCCTGTCCCAACAGTAACCCAAAACCCTAATTAGTGACAGTCGGCATATCTGTACTTGGGTTATCCTCTTTCCGTCACACCACTGCTCTCTGCAGTCTTCCATGCTTCCCGGCACTGACCATGGGTACTATGCACCGCTTCCCTTCTTCTGTCCTTCATCTTCAATACCTCAGCCTCGTCACTCCTTTTCCTTTATGAGGGTAGCTGAGCCCTCCTGTCTTCACCGCTGCCTTTAATGCAGTGGTTGAACTCTCTCTTCTCGGCCGCTCAGGTACTGTCGTCTTCCTTGAATTCTCTGTCCCAACAGTCACGGTTTCCGGCTCTGCTCTGCAGCTAGAAACATGCTACGGCGTCATAGCTTTACCTTATATCTTCGTCTTCGCCAAACTATCTATCCACCAAAATGGCAGCTTTTCCTGTAGCTGCGGGATTTTCCACCACGTAGAAATAGAATGGGGGATGATATGAAGCTACCTATATTTAAGGGTACATGGGCAGAGGACCCAGAGCAGCATTGGTTTCTATGTGAAGCCGTGTGGACCATTAAAGCAATCAATGATGATAATAGTAAACTTGTATAGGTTGTCACCACACTGAGAGAACGAGCCTTAACATGGTATATGAAGTATACCTCAGCAGTACCCAGAACACTTGTCCAGGTCAGGACCGCCATGATTAAAGATTTTAAGAAACCTAAGTCTGAGTCACAGTGCATTACAGAGCTCAAAGACATCAAACAGTTACCTACAGAGTCAGTGTGGGACTTCGATCAGAAATTTAAAGCCCTGATAGACCAAGTCAGCTTTGAGTTTGCACCAGAGCAGCATAAGGAATGGTTTATTGTAGCACTGCTCCCTCACATCAGACTACCATTAATGCAGCAGAAACTCCAGACGCGGGATGACGCGTTGGAGATGGCGATGAAACTAGAGGCTTCACCTCTAGTTGAAACCAGCACAGGTATGACAAATCTGCAAAACCAATTGGCTAACCTCATGATACAGATGCATGAGCTTAAGAAATGGAAAGAGGTTGCATAAGACATATGGTGCGTAAAGTGTAAAGCACAAGGCCATACTAAAGATAATTGTCTAGTCTTTGTAGAATATATAGCAACCGGGGCTCCTAACCCCTTACCACAGACCCACGGGCCGTGCTGTGAAATATGCAAAACAAGAGGACACCTACCTCACCAGTTCCCTTTACTTCAGAAGTACGTACAGACACCTAAGAACCTATAATGCGTCTTCTGAACCAGGAAGAACCAAAACCAAGACTCAACATTGTGACTCGCAGCGGTGCTTCCACTAATGAGACATCGCAGGTTACTGAAAAGACCACAGGTCAGGAGTGGGTGCGCAAAGCTCCTAACAAAGTAACACCACTTGACCTACAGAAGAATAAACAGACATTTCAGGAAGCTAAGACTTTCTTTGATGACCCTATGCAATCAGGATCACAGGTACCGCCGTCTAGGGGCGTACCGCAGCAAGCACCTTGTGGCGTTAGCCCTGTACAGATATCGCAAGCTACCACATCGGGCACATGCAATGAGGATGAGTTGACAGGAAGTGTACAATCCTTCCTGCGGAGCTGTTTAAAACTCGTGAGAAATGAGCAAGCTATCGGAGAACTTCAGCGCATCATAGATCAGTGTCAACCATCTTCCTCCGTGAGCAGTGCATAGCGTGTTGTTCATAGCATTATGGGACATACAAGAACAGGAAGAGAGATGCGACTCACAGCACAGGTTGGAGAATTTGAAATGGACGAGGTGATCCTAGATCTAGGATCAGAGGTAAATGTTCTGACTAAGCAGACATGGGAACAGATGGGTAGCCCTAAGTTATTCATATCGCCTATCCATCTACGATTAGCTAATCAACAGCGGGTATCACCCCTGGGTCGATTATCGCAGGTACAAGTTGACATTGACGGAGTTCGCAGCTCTGTGGACTTTAAAGTTATAGAAATCATTGGCGATAGTAGACCATATCCAGCACTGCTAGGCATTGATTGGGCGATCGGTAACATGGCCGTTATCGACTTAAAGAGAAGACAAATGACCTTTGAGGACGCGCAGATCTGGGTCATCGCACCGTTAGATCCTCTTCGGGGTCCTAGATACATTGAACCTATCCGAGCAGAGGAAGGGGCAAGTAACATGGATAGTCTCTATCAGATGACTGCGAACCAGAGCGACTACATCAATCCAACCGCAAAAGGGAACATTAGTTGGCGATGCGACAGCTCATGCGCATCGGATTCGGATGTTGGTCTAGAGAATTGGCAGAACAGACTTTACGAAGTCTCAGCAAGAAGATGTACGTACATGACTAAGTCACTGCGATGGATTGGCGCAGAGATCAACGAGATTCCATCATTTCATGGTATAACAAATATCCAGGACTTTCTCACGCAGTTTGAACAACAAATTCCTCACAAGCAGAGGATCGCAGCTATGGACCTTACAGTATGAGCCACACCTGCAAGATGGTGGTATGCACATAAAGAGAATATCGCATCATAGGATGATCTTAAGAGATTGATGGCGATCAGATTCTCTACCAACAGAGAGTATGTCCAGCAGAGATACACAGGAGAAAGTGACCCCAGGTCACATATTCAGACTTGTGAATAGGATTGGTCGGACATTCCTGAGGATGAATGGGTTCACCGATTCATTCACACTTTGGACACAGTTCCACGGAACTGGTACACAGAGATTGAATTGCGCAAGGGAATGACTACATGGCCACTTCTAATAGACAGCTTTCTATTCACCTTCGCTTTTGAATCTGTGTATCCAAATGTTGATCAGGCCCTAGATGTAATAAAGGTTAAGATATTTGAGGATTGCACCCTATCAGTACATACTCAACCCGAGTGGGCCATCCAGTTAGAAGATGCGCTCGAGTGCTATAACTTCGAAGCAGAACCAGAGGATGAGGATGAGGATCCTCGCAACATCAACATTCCAGATTCAGAAGGGACTCGTGATGTTGATGGACCGAAACTACAGATTCCAGCAATCACAGAGCCGATCAAGATTAAAAAGATCAATATTGGCATAGACACAGGACCAAAGTTTGCCTCTATTGGAGACTATTAGACCGATGAAACAGTTGGACAGATTGCAGACTTGCTACATGACTATCAAGACCTATTTCCCACCAAGTTCACAGAGATGAAGGGAATAGTCAGAGACCTGGGAGTAATGAGGATACCATTGAAAGAGGATGCTAGACCAGTCAAGCAGCGTCCATATAGATTAAATCCACGCTACAAAGAAAAAGTTAAGGATGAGATCGATAAGATGCTAGCAGCAGGCATCATTGAGCCCGTAGAAGAGAGCGAATGGGTTAGTCCCATGGTCGTGCAAGAGAAGAAAACTAAAGGAGACATCAGGATCTGTGTCGACTTGCGAAAACTCAACGACGCATCGCTTCATGATCCATTTCCGACACCTTTCACTGATGAAGTACTAGACAATGTCAGAGGACAGGAGGTCTACTCCTTCACTGATGGCTTTTCAGGCTATCACCAGATTAGAATCCACCCAGAAGATGGACATAAGACCACTTTTGCAACAGAATGGGGCTCATTCCAGTATACGGTAATGCCCTTTGGTCTTAAGAATGCACTAGCTATCTTTTCTAGAGTAGTAGTTGCTGTATTTAAAGAATACATCCATAAATTCCTAGAAGTTTATTTTGATGATTGGACTGTATTTGGATTAATTGACAAGCACATAGGAGATTTAAGACTGATGTTAGAGAAATGTAGGCAGTACCAGATTTCTCTAAACTTGAAAAAATGTATATTCTGTGCGCCATTCGGTATTTTGTTGGGTCACATTGTCTGCAAGCAAGGCTTGATGGTAGATCCCGTAAAGATTGCCATCATTGTAAATCTTCCAGCACCCAACTCAGTCAAACAATTGAGAACAGTACTTGGTCATACCGGGTACTACGGAAAATTCATCAAGGGATATGCAAAGATTACAGCATCGATGGAAAAACTGTTAAAGAAAGATGTAAAATTCCTATGGAATGAGGAATGCCAGCAGAGTCTAAACACACTTAAAGATAAGATGGTTACAGCACCCATCTTAGTATTTCTAGACTAGACTAAGCCGTTTCATGTACATGTGGATGCATCTAGCATCGCACTAGGGGTTTCTTTAACGCAACCAGGAGAAGGAGGCATCGATCATCCTATCGCATACTCCAGCAGAAAGCTATCGACAGTAGAAAAGAACTACACCATGACAGAAAGAGAAGGCTTAGCTATGGTGTACGCGCTACAGAAGTTTAGGCACTACCTGTTGGGTGCCTCGTTCAAGATGTTTACTGACCATTCTGCATTGAAGTATCTGGTCAATAAGCCAGTGTTAGGGGGAAGAATCTGCAGATGGTTACTCCTATTTCAGGAGTATGATTTTGAAATCATTGTCAAACCAGGAATATTGAACGTCGGACCTGATCATCTATCCCGAATAGACTCAGGAGAAGAGCCAAATAATCTAGAGGACAATTTGCCAGATGCGCAATTGTTTTCTATCCAGATCGCAGATGAGTACTATGCTGATATCATTCACTTTCTCACCACAGGAAGGGCACCTGAGGAGTTTACCAAGCATCAAAAGAGGTAGTTGGTTGTTAAAGTAGCAGAATTCACCCTGATCGCAGGATAGTTATACAAGTTAGGCATAGATGAAGTCCTGCACAAATGTGTGATGCCGCATGAAAAAGAGGCTATTATTAGAGAAGCACATTCAGGTACCGCAGGAGGTCATTTCGCAGGAAAGCCAATTGCGCAGAAAATCCTGATCACATGATTATGGTGGCCTACATTACACAAAGACACTAAGGAATTTTGCAGATGCTGCGATATCTGCTAGAGGGTAGGAAAACCTTCACGACGAGATGAAATGCCACTGCGACCGCAGGTTATGTTGCGCGCATTTGACAAGTGGGCTATAGACTTTGTGGGTCATATCAACCCACCAGGAAAACGAACTGGTGCGAGATATATCATCACTGGAACAGAGTACCTCACCAGGTGGGCAGAGGCCAAAGCAATAAGAAACTGTGATGCTGCTACAGCCGCACAGTTCATTTTTGAAAACATAATCACTAGATTTGGATGCCCAATAATTTTGATGAGTGATCAAGGCACACACTTCTTGAATCGCACCATTGAGGCCTTGACGGAAGAATTCTAGACACAGCGCCATAAGAGCACTCCCTACCACCCACAAGCTAATAGTACGGTGGAGGCCTTTAACAAGATTTTAGAAAACGCTCTTACTAAGATCTGCAACAGCCAAAGGAATGATTGGGACCTTAGAGTTAATGTTGTATTATGGGCATATAGGACTACATGCAAGAAACTTACAGGACACACACCTTTCATCTTGGTGTATGGACAGGAGGCTGTTATGCCTATGGAGTATATCCTTCCCAGTTTAAGAATTGCTCAGATCACTGGAATGGATGATACAGACACAATGCAGGAAAGGCTAGCACAGTTGCTTGCCTTAGAGGAAGACAGATTCATCGTCAGATTCCATCAGAAAGTGCAGAAGGCACGAGAAAAAGCTTGGCATGACAGACACATTAAGAGTAAGACTCTTCAGATCGAAGACCTAGTACTCCTCTATGATAGTAAATTTATTAAGTTTCCAAGGAAGTTCAAAACAAATTGGTTGGGGCCGTATCAGATACAACAAGTCACAAAGGGAGGAGCCATTCAGCTCAGCAAACTGAATGGGGAGCTTCTTCCCACGATGATCATTGGTAGTAGGCTTAAGCTCTATAGTGACAGCCACTCCACCTCTCAGCCCTAACCCAGAGTCGTGGATGGTGCATATATCCAGTGTCGTTGAAAGGAGGCATTGCACCGGGAATTAGTCTACACCGACAGGTATTCTAAGTATCAGGAATCGCATAAGGACGGTTCATTTTGCGCAAGTCAAAAAAAAAAAGCTTAAGCTTTTTATGAGCTAGTGATACAGTGTGGCATCACAGCAGCGCGATGTTTCTCCGTGCCACGTACCTAGTTTGAAATGAGACAGAGGACTAGTTAAGTCGCCTTCTGACAGGCAATTAATGAAGAAATGATCGGTATACCTTACCATAGATTTGGCAACAGCATAATAAATTTTTCCAGATTTGGCAAATCTTCGACGAGACCGGCACCTGCATACACACGCTTCGATGGAAATTGATCGGATTTCCGTATTTATTGAGGATCGGAATGACGGGTGTGGTCTTGTCCAAGCAATTAATACGACCGACGGGTTCAGTCTAGATGACCATTGCGCCCGGGATTATCGCCTTCGACATAAAAGCATAAATTATTCATTCGGGAGGGTTACAGTTGCAAAGATCCGAGAGCTATAGAGTGCATTGTTAAGTTTTCCCTGTGCAGAGCTAATTTCGTTACAGAGTGCCGTGATTTCCATAGTTTGCAGCCATTGCTCATCCAGAGTATAACACCGAGTGGGTTCTGTCCGAGGAGGAACCCATAGAAGCGATTTTGGAAAGGTTCGAGCGTGGAGGCCTTAATTCCGCTATGACGACGCCGCCCAGGGTTGTGAAATTAGGAACATCGCAGGTCAGATAGCTTCCAAGGATGAGGAGTCAAGCGCAGGATGTAGAAGATGTCATCAAAGTCTCTGATGAAGAGAAGAAGAAAGACGAGCCGATCACTGAAGATAAGAAAGCAGAGCAGCGGAATGATGAGAAGAAATCTCCCGCCAGGAAGAAAGTAAAAATGAGAAAAAGAAAGCCACGGGAGAAGGAAGATGACCTATCTCATTAGCTAAGAGAAGAACAAGAGACTGCTGAGGCAAATAAATGAAAATCTGGAGATCAGAGGCAGCATGAAGGCCTGGAGTGGTTTGTTGAGAAGAAAAGTGAAAGGGACAACAAACCGAACAAGCAAAACTCCAACGTGCAGACAAAGGCTTGTTTTCGGCATGGAATTCAAGGCCTGTGTAGTTCTCGTAAGGACGGACCCAGACTGAATGAAATGTTTGAGAAGGCTGGAAGATACAGATTTCTACTTTCCTTGTGTTAAAAGTTCTAACCCAGATAAAGAGGAAAGGATATCTGTGGAAGACTTCTCAAGACCTGAAGATCCTTAAAAGGTCTCGCAAGAGACGAGAGCGAGAGCATGACAATGAGGGAAGGAAAGATAAGAGAACCCCACGAACTAAGTTACAGAAACTATAAAGAGCGTGTTGCAGCTATGCAGAACGAAGTCGCAGGACTTCGGGACGAGATTCACCACACTTCGCGGGAAGCCAAGGAGAAGCTACAGCAGGAGAAGACCGCTGGTAGTGGCTCGGGGACAAGCCACAAGTAAGTGTTAGGGGACTGTTGGAGAAAAGTCCCGCAACTACAAGAAAAGCTACCATTTTGGTGGATAGACAGTTTGGCGAAGACGAAGAGATAAGGTAAAGCTACGACGCCGTAGCATGTTTCTAGCTACAGAGCAGAGCCGAAAACCGTGACTGTTGGGACAGAGAAGTCAAGGAAGACGACAGTACCTGAGCGACCGAGAAGAGAGAGCTCAAACACTGCATTGAAGGCAGCGGCGAAGACATGAGGGCTCAGCTAACCTCATAAAGGAAAAGGAGTGACAAAACCGAGGTATTGAAGACGAAGGACAGAAGAAGGGAAGCAGTGCATAGTACCCATGGTCAGTGCCGGGAAGCATGGAAGACTACAGAGAGCAGTGGTGTGATGAAAAGCGGCTACCCCAAGTACAGATATGCCGACTGTCACTAATTAGGGTTTTGGGTTACTGTTGGGACAGGCCCACAGTGTTGTAATGGAGAGACCTTCGGGCCTCCTATAAAGGGATGTATTTTGTATTGTTAAAGGTTGGCATTTTGAGCATTTCAAGCCATCCAGCTAGTTAGCCGTTGAGCCTGTTAGCTCACTGTATTTTGTATTGTAACAATCCACATGGATTGAGAGAGAGAGAGAGAGAGAGAGAGAGCGAGAGTATATTGTAAGAAGGAAATATAGAGAAGAGATCTAGGAGAGAAGGGCTCCAGGCTGTGTGCGGAGTTACCCAAAAGATCTCTAGCTACATATGCGGTGCAGCAGAACTATGTACCTCTCTCAAGTTATAATATAGAAACACAGTTCTGTGGATGTAGCTTCTACCCTGGAAGTGAACCACGTAAAATCAAAGTGTTATGTGATTGATTCATGTGATTGTATTTGCTTGTTGTATCTGTCATTCATTACATGAACTTTGCTTACAATAAATGTATGTATGTGTTATTCAGTTCACAGCATAGCAAAAGGATAAATACAAGTTGAAGTCTTTAAGTATTATGTATAAGAGTTTGTATAAGTTCACGTAAGACAGTTAAGAGTCGCAGTATAAAACATCCTTGTGTATTGAGTCCTGTAAGTTGAACCCCAGTAAGCTAAGTACACTGAGTCGCAGCGGTAGGATATCTCAGGGAGGTGATATTGCACCATCAGAGGAGCTGTGGTGCGCGGTACCGCGGGTTGAGGATTGAGCGTAGGAGAGATTTGTGTGTCGTCCGGGATGCGGTGATGCGATAAAGGTTGGAGTCATCGCGAGTAAGAGGAATCTGCGCATCACGTCGTAGCTAAAGACACCTCGCAGGCTAAGAAGAGCTGCGAGGCGCACACAGGATGCCATACAGAACCTGGTCGAGACACTTGAGTCTTTGGCCAACCCATTAGGATCACTTTGGGTAAGAATTCAAGCTGCTCTGCGGTCTGTTGTCGAAAGGGCCAGTGAGCTAGGGGTGTTGTTGGTACATGATAGTAAACCCGGGTCTGCCCAGCAAGCCAACATTCCCACACCCACCCGCAAGACATGGGACACAGGAAAACCTCGGTGGGATTTGATCTTATGGCCTCCTTTACAACAATTGATTTCATATCAAGCGATGGCAATAGCCACACCCATTCGAGATATATTTTATTAGACATATGACACCGTCATTTGTTCACATTTTTATAGGTAGATTTATTCCCATCTATGTGGGCATATGGACATCATTTTTTCACTAAGGATACTAATGATTGAAATGTCACACTAGAATATGGATTGGAACTCAAGTTAGACCAATTTATCCATGTTGGCCACCATGATCAAAACATAATAGAGGGGAAATTATATTACGTCAAAAAGATACAAGAGATTGTTAGAAAAAATAGGATTGCATAGAAATAACAATTAAACGATTAAAAAAGATGAAAATATTAAACACATTACAAGAGAGACATAGATATAACGTGGTTCACCCAAGATGGGCTACATCCACACAGAAATTTCCAGTCCTTTATTATTATACCATCCATCAAAATGAAGGGATACAACCTGCAGCAACCCCTCTGCACTTCCTCTTCTCTCTCTCTCAGTCTCTCTCACACAATCATATAGATTGATTCATAATACTACAATACAATACACATTTGTATTACAATGCTTTCCTTTTATAGAGGAATTACCATGGGAAAATAATACGGGTCACCCAATACCATGGGTCCACAAACTGTTGGTCAACAAACATCCCAAAAATTTCTTTGGGGGGCCCGCTATCCCCCACACACCCCAGCTAGGATGAGTGTACAGTAAAAATGGTGTACAAACATAGCTAAACAATAACATCTCTGAATCTAGAAGATCAGGATCCACAACCAACAATCTCCCACTTGGAGACTGATCACAACAACTCCACCGCTGCTGCACTTGTTGGACTATGATCTCAACCTTGGAATTGGAAAATTTATCTTATCCACCTTCATGCTTGAAGGCAAACTGAAACCGATAAGGAACCCAATTTCTCTCTAGTTACTACCTTTTTTTAAAATGTCTGCGGTATTCTGGCTAGTATGTATCTTTTCCAACTTTAACAGTTAATCTTCTAGAACAAATTATATGAAATGGTACTTGAGTTGTATATGTTTATGCTTTGAATGAAAGGTTGAGTTCTTTGCAAGATGAATGGAAATCTGGGTGTCACTGTACAACCTGATATTCTCTTTCTTCTTACCCAATTCCTCCATGAACCTCTACAACCAAATCATCTCTTTACTAGCCTCTGTAGCAGCAACATACTCTGCTTCCATTGTTGAAAGTGCAACAACATTTTGCAGTTTCAAAATCCAACTTATTGTTGTTCCATCCATATTAAAGACATACCCTATGTTGATCCTCCTGTTGTCTTTATCACCTTCCACATCTGCATCAACATACCCATGTAGAACAATGCCTAAACCTCCAAGACATAATGCATGAGAATTGGCACCTCTCAAATACCAGAGAATCCAATGTACTTCTTTCCAATGCTCTTTACCTGAATTGTTCGTATACATGTTCACAACTCCCACTGCATGTGAAATATATGGTCTTTTGCACACCATGGCATACATCAATCTACCAATTATTGATGAATAAGGAACCTTGTACATGTATTGGATCTCTTCTTGTGTCTTGGGACACGTATCCTTACTTAGTTTGAAATGGCTAGCCAAAGGTGTACTAATTGGTTTTGCATTTTACATTCTAAACCTCTCCAACACCTTTTCTATGTACTCACCTTGAGATAATGTCAATTTGTGATTTTCCATGTCTCTTATTATTCTCATACTGAGGATTTTCTTTGTAGCACCCAAATCCTTCATCGCAAATTATTTATCTAGTTTTCTTTTGAGCACGTTTATATCCTGCATGTTAGACCCTGCAACAAGCATGCCATCCACATACAATAACAAGATAATATTGTTATATTTTTATCTATTTCAACAATATGATCTTAGGATCTTTACTGAGAGAATAACAAGCACAGCAATCAATCACAAGAGACAATGAACACAAATATTTTCCTTGGGGAAACCATAAAGGAGAAAACCACGCAACTTCCTTAGAGATAGAATGAGCACCAAAAGTAAAACCCAAAGATACAAAGATGATATCCCGACAGCAGTTGTCTCTCTCTCTCTTGTGCCAGCCTTCTTCTCTCTCTCAGTTATGTGCTACAACTAAGTGTGAGTGACTATGTGATAAATAGAGAGGCTCACTCTCTATTTATACTAATTCTCGACTTGAAAATAACTTACCAAGGCCGACTTCTCTAGCAGAGTCTTATAACCCTAGTGCCCCGAAACTGTGGGGACTTTAACCCTTGAACAATAAGGAGGGTTACCCTCTATGACTTTACATGACTTGTTTGAATTATTGATTCTCCCGATAGGAACATCGGGGTACAATACATAAGATATACAAGTGAATACATTCTGAAGTTACAAATACATCAACACTCCCTCTTAACTAGGAAGTTATTCTCTTGACACAATTCATCAGCACAAGTATTCTTCTCTGGATCAAATATAGATCAAGTTTGGATCATCACTAGATCTTCATCAAGTATGGATCATCACTGGATCTTCATCAAGTCTTGATCAACACTAGATCTTCATCGAGTCTAGATCACCACTGGACCTTCATCAAGTATGGATCATCACTGGATCTTCATCGAGTCTAGATCAACACTAGATCTTCATTAAGTCTAGATCATCATTGTTGTATCATCACGAACAAATGGTGTTATCTCCTGATTCTACTCATCACAGGAAGTTCTACAGAGCCATCCCTTTTTCATGTTGGTTGTAGGCCTAGCCTCCATGCAGGTCTTCATCTTCTTTAGCAATTATATCTAACCTAGTCAGAAAGGCCCACCCAGCACTTACATCTGACCATGGGAGGAACACATCCACCACCATGTCAGAAAGGCACGCCCAGCACTCACATCTGACCATGGGAGGAACACATCCACCACCATGTCCAAAAGGCCTAGCACTTACATCCAAACATGGGATGAACACATCCAAGAACCATGTTGGAAGGGCCCAGCACTTACATTCACCGGCATGATAGGACACACCTACTATCATCTGTGAAAAGGCCCATCACTTAAAATCACCAGCATGGTAGGACACACCTATTGCCATCTGTGAAAAGGCCCAGCACTTACAACCATCATCATGATAGGACACACCTACTATCATCTGTGGAAAGGCCCAGCACTTACAATCATCAGCATGATAGGACACACCTACTATCATCTATGGAGAGGCCTTGCACTTACATCTTATCATGTGGGATCCAATCCCACAGTCATATCAGAATGGCTCTGCACTTATACCTGATCATGTGGGAGCCAATCCCACAGTCATATCAGAATGGCTCTGCACTTACATCTGATCATGTGGGAGCCAATCCCACAGTCATATCAGAATGGCTCTGCACTTACATCTAATCATGTGGGAGCCAATCCCATAGTCATATAAGAATGGCTCTACACTTACATCTGATCATGTGGGAGCCAATCCCACAATCATATCAAAATGGATCTGCACTTACATCTGATCATGTGGGATCCAATCCCACGGTCATATCAAAATGGCTCTGCACTTACATCTGACCATGGAAGGAACCAGTCCTATCACCATGTCAGAAAGTCTCACGGACTCATCACTTCCCCTTGGAAGGAACCTCGATATGGAGAACACCAAGCTTCTCCCTGAAGTACTAAAAAATCACTCTAGCTAATGGCTTGGTCAACACATCAGCTATATGTTCGTCTGTCGCAACATACAGGAGCTTCATTGCTCCCCTCTTAACCATATCCCTGATATAGTGATATTTGATCTCGATATGCTTCAACTTGTCATGGAACACTGGGTTCTATGACAACTTCACACAACTCTTGTTGTTGCAATATATACAAGTAGCATCCAACTAGAGATCAAACAAATCAGATAGTAGCTTCCTCAACCACACTGCCTCATAACTAGCTGAACAAGCTGAAACATACTCTGCTTCAGCTGTACTCAGTGCCACACAGGATTGCTTCCTGCTAAACCAAGAGATCACACCTAATCCCATACTGAAGCAGCACCCTGAAGTGCTCTTCCTATCAATGGTACTGCCTGCCCAATCTGAATCCACATAACCTTCCAGGTTAATCTTCTAATTCGCCTCATACTTGAGACCATAATCAACTGTACCCTTTAGCTACCTCAGAATCTGCTTTGCAGCAATCAAGTGAACAAGTCTAGGATCTATCAGAAATTGGATCAATGTGTTCACAGCAAAGCAAATATCTGGTCTTGTATTCGTCAGGTACATCAAGGACCCAATCATCTAACAATGCATCGTGGCATCAACTGACTCTAATGAAGCATCACTCAATAGCTTCAGGTTTGATGCCATAAGTGTGGTCATGGCCTTGCAGTCCATCATCTTGAACCTCTTTAGGATCTCTACTACATACTTCCCTTGTCCTAGGGAGACCCCATATGTATTCTGCCACACCTCCATTCCTAGAAAGTAGTGCATCATACCCAAGTCCTTCATCTCAAACTTGGTAGCAAGATTCCTCTTCGTGTCATCAATCAACCCATCCACAACTGTTACAAATAGGTCATCTACATACAGTAGGAGTATCACTGGGTTTCCTTCTTCAACCTTGTAGTAAAGGTTGGAATCTGCTTTACTCTTAGTAAAGCCCAAACTGGATAGGAAGTTGTCAATTATGTTGTACCATGTCCTGGGTGCCTATTTCAAAACGTACAAGGCTTTCTTTAATTTACACACATGAGTCTCCATATAATGTGTCTAAAAACCGAGTGGCTACTCCACATACACTTCCTCTTCCACTACATCATTCAAGAAAGCAATCTTGATATCCATCTAGTGTATCTTCCATTTCATTACTGCAGCCAAAGAAATTACTGATCTGATGAAAGTGTATCTGGCTACAGGTGCAAAATTTTCTTCATAATCTATTCCTTCTTTCTGGGAGAATCCACGAGCCACAAATATTGCTTTGTATTTCTCTATGCTACCATCTGCAGCATGCTTGATCTTGTAGATCCACTTGGAAGTCACAACAGAATTCCCCTCTAGTCTAGGGACAACATCCCAGACATCATTCTTCATAATTGATCGGTACTCCTCGATCATAGCATCCTTCCATTCTTTATTTCATGCCACTTCTTCATAGTTAGAAGGTTCTTTATCAATGATGTCACATAATAGGGCTACATATCCGAAGCAGGACCTAGTTCTCTTCCTTTCTCTGTGTATTTCTTCTGGAGCCCCATATCTTTCTGCACCTTGGATAGCCTCTCGCACCCATGCAGGTTTCCTCTTGTGAGGATTCTTCTCCTAAGGTGGATCTACAGGTTCCTAAGGTTCTTCCATTTCTCGATCCTCTTCTGGATTTGCTTCATTTATTGTTGTATTATGGATTCTGGGTACTTCTGTTTCTTCAGAGTCTTCAATTGGTCTCTTTCAGGATTTGTTGTAAGCTAAATCTTCATCGAATGTTATGTCTCTGCTAATGTCAATCTTCTTAAATCCTGGGAAGTATATTCTGTAAGCTTTCGATCTTTCACTATATCCCACAAATATACCCTTCTTTCCAGAAGGATCTAACTTTGTCCTCTTTTCTTTTGGAATGTAAATGTATACTCGACAGCCGAATATTCTGAGATGGATGACCTCTGGTTTCTTGCCAAAAAAGACTTCTTCAAGTGTCTTTTTCTCGAGTACTCTATGAGGAGTATAGTTATGTACATACACAGCTATTCTAGCAGCTTTTTCCCATAGATGCATGGGAATATCTTGATCATGAAGCATTGCCCTTGCATCTTCCATGATCATTCTATTCTTCCTTTCTGCAACTCCATTTTGTTGTGGATTATACGGAATGGTCAAATCCCTCTTAATCCCTGAATCTCTGCATGATTCTTTGAATTCATTTTATGTGAACTCTTCGTCGTTATCTGATCAAAAGGTCTTGATATTCTTTTATGTGTGGTTCTTGATCAAGGCTTTGAATTCTTTGAACTTGCTGAATACTTCGTCTTTGTTCTTCAAGAAGTATATTCATGTCTTTCTAGAAAAATCATCAATAAAAGAAACATAGTATACATACCCGCTTAATGAACTGGATGACATTGGCCTGCATACATCGGAGTGAATGATTTCCAAGATTCCTTTTGAGTTGCTCTCGCTACTTGGAAATTTCTTCTTTGTGTTCTTTCCTTTCGCATGTCCTTTGCATATACCGTCATGTTTTGTCTGTATTTTTGGAAGACCTTCAACAGCTTTGCTTACAAGTGGTAGTGCCCTATAGTGCACATGTGCAAGCCGTATGTGCCAAAGTTCATTTGGCTCTACCGAGTCATGGACCAAGGCTTGTTCTAGATGGCCCCTCAATTTGTATAGTCATCCTTCTTGTTCTCCAATCACTATTGCATCATCTATAGTCTTTCCTTTTGGCCACATAAGGACTTGGCCATCTATAAATGCAACCCTCAAGCCTTCTGCATCCAATGCAGAGATGGAGAGAAGGTTCTTCTTTAGTCCTGGTACAAAAGGACATCCTTCATCTTCATAGACTTTCCATAATCTAGTTTATAGGAGGATTCACCACTACCTTTTATTGGATACTGGTAGTCATCTCCAAGTTTCACCTTGTGAGGTGACTCATGTTCGGAAAGTTTCACTAGAAGAATCTCCACTTTCTTCTTTGGATTTCTTTATAGGAGGTTCATCATCATCTGTAGTGTGAGCATAATGTATTTTCTTGCTTCCCTTCTTCTTGTGAGAGCCATTTTTGTTTCTAGGACATTCTCTAGCATAGTGTCCTTTCTCGTCACATGTATAGCATCTTATTTTAGACAAATATTTATTAGATTTTCTAAGATTACATTTATGGTGAGAAGGCTTACCTTTGTGATAGATTGTTCTACTATTCTTGGAGTGTACTGTGAGAGCTTGATCTTCACTTCCCATTTTTTCTTCTCAAGCTACTATCTGAGCTTCTTCTTGTGAGCATTCCTCCCACATTATACTGAATTTGACTAGCTTCTTTCTAGCACAGATCCCTTGAATAAAGGAGTCCCATGATCTAGGGAGGCCATTCAAGGTGGTCATCACAATTTCTGCATTCTCTACTTCTTCATCTACTGCTTCAAGTTGTTCCTTGATCTGAGAGACCCTTGTGAAGTATGACCATATGGTCTCTGCATTCTGGATCTTTACATTCTTCAATTGGCTCCTCAAAGTCATCTTCCGGTTTATGTTCTTCCCTTCAAATAGCTTGGTTAGGGAATTAAACATTGCCTTAGGTGTCTTTAGGGAGGACACCTATGGTATGAGGTGATCCTTAATTGAATCAGCAATAACCCTCTTATCCATGACCAATTTCTTTTTTTGTAAGGCCTTATTGTCATCTCCCTCTGGAACTGGAACCTCTTTATTGATGTAAGAGTCCAACTCATTTTCTTCCAAGACCAAGGAGATCCTATACTTTCAGGCTCAGAAGTTATTAGTTTCCTCAATATTTTCATCAAGCTTGGTATGATGAGACATCTTAACTGAGAACCTCAAATGGAAATACAAAATATTTAGATCTTACCAATTTGAGAAGCTGAAAACTGGATCTGGAGTTGATCTTCTGCAGTGTTGGTTTTCTAGTTCTAGGGAAGATTAGGGTTTGACTTTCCCAAATTTATACCCAACCAAAAACCTTGATTCTTGTCTCTAAAACTTCAATTTTGAGGAGGAGAGTAATCCTAGCCTGGGCTCACTCAAAAATTCCTCTTCGGTGAAAATCCCTAATTTCCCAATGCATTGGTAGGTCAAAAACTGAAAGTGTTGAGAATCAAATTCTGCTTCGATAGAAAGATGCACCCTTCAATGGAGGTTCAGCCTAGCCTCCTTTTGCCGATGGATTGTGGAGAGAGACCCAAAAAGTAAGAAGCCCTAGATTCAAAAGCTGCATAGTGTCTTCTTCTCATGTTAGCTCTGATACCATGTTAGATTTTTATCTGTTTCAACAATATGATCTTAGGATATTTACTAAGAGAATAAAAAGCACAACAATCAATCACAAGAGACAATGAACACAAATATTTTCCTCAGGGAAACCATAAAGGAGAAAACCTTGCAACTTCCTCAGAGATAGAATGAGCACCAAAAGTAAAACCCAAAGATACAAAGATGATATCCCGACAGCAGTTGTATCTCTCTCTCTCAGTTATGCGCTACAACTCAGTGTGAATGACTATGTGATAAATAGAGAGGCTCGCTCTCTATTTATACTAATTCCTGAGTTGAGAATAACTTGCCAGGGCCGACTTCTCTATGAGAGTCTAATAACCCTAGTGCCCCGAAACTGCGAGGACTTTAACCCTTGAACAATAAGGAGGGTTACCCTCTATGACTTTACATGACTTGTCTACATTATTGATTCTCCCGATAGGAACATCAGGGTATGACATGACTCAATTACATTACAGATACTTCCCCATAGGAACATCGAGGTACAACTAGAACTTCTCCAGCCCAAATCCTCGTCTGTTGTGGGATGAATGTAGTCTTCAGAAATATTATATGCATGATCCCATCCTCCTATGACTTCCTCCTTTACTGGTTAAACATATCCTCTTCCTTCGCTCGTTTCTAGTGGGGCAATGACTCTTATGTCACGGTTCTCAAAATTCATTACTCACTTCTTGAAGTTGATTACTGCCATATTGACATTATCCCAACCAATCCCCATTAGTGCAGGATATGAGATTCCTTCGTCGACGATTTCTATCACGTCAAAATCTACATAAGTCTTCATCCCTTCCACTTCTACCAATAAGCGTGTTACTCTCCCAATTGGCGACACCCTGGCCTGATTTGCTAGTCGCATTTGTACCAAGGACCAAACCAACTGTGGTTTAGCCATATTCTCCAATGTTTGCTTCATCAAAATGTTGACATCTAAGCCTAGATCCAGAATGGCTGAATCCACATCGTGCTTACCAATTTGGACATAATTCATTCACATCTCCCTTTCGGTCTTCTTCTTGTGCAATGAGTTCACCATGTGGTCATGTCGGCCTTTCTTTGGTCAATATAATAGACTTTTTATCTTGGCTAGCACATCGGGATATTTTTTATTGATAGACAGCTTTCGAAAAAAATTTGCATAGTTCCATCCCTTCGAGAAGGTCCTGCCACAAGTGTCAGGTCAAAAGTAGGTGGCATTTCGTAAATAGGGTAACTTACCCATGTTTCCTTTGATGATATCTCATGCCTCAAAGAATGTTTCTTTCTTAGTTTCAACATCGAATTGTACCTTCTTTTGAGTCACCAGTCGGATCTACGGGATTGGGCCATCGTCTCCTGTTTTTGCACCTCCTCGTGTTACAACTGCAACATCTACATGTTGTATCCTAGGTTTAGCTGAAATTTTCCCCACAGTCGGTCCTTAGTTCAAATTTTGGGGTGGGTTCACAGCCTGGTTCGTGTTCTAGTTTGCATTCTGATTCTAGTTCTGTGGTGGTGGAACATTCTTTGCTTGCCACTTTATGATCAGCTGTGGACAATCTTCAACAGTATGATCTGCAACTGTACAGTAGGTACATTGTGACTGAAGGTTTGGTAAATCTCGTTGATAATTCCCAATACTCCAAAATTATAACATTGCACAGGTCCACGATCTCATTCTCCTCCTCAGCCAAAACCTATGTTTTGTCCCCCTCGAAATCCTCCATGGAATCCTCCTTGTGGCTGGTACTACAGTAGGTTAAACTGATGATGTTGTGGCTGATTTGGTTGTGGTGGAGCATATTGTGTTTTAGTATACTACGGCTATGGTGCAGTATACTGCATCAGATTATATTGTTTCTATGGCCGAGCAAACTATGGTTGCGGTTGTACAAACTGGGGTGGTTGTTGCGGTGGTGGTATTTTTGTTGATCAGTGTTCTTTGCCCTTCATATAGTATGTATCCATTGTCCTTTCTTGGATCAGATCAAATGCTCTACAATCCTTTTCTTCATGACCAACAAAGCGACAAAAATTAAAGAACAAGTTTACAGGTTTTGATACTACCTTTTGGAGATATACACACTCTTCATTTCGATGTCTGTGAGTTTGGTAGATGCGACATTATGGGATCCCACTATGGCTTAATGGATTTGGAGGGCACGACGGTAAGTAATTACGAAAATCTGGTATTGATCTTGATGATGTCATTTCATGTGATATCGGGTACACCATACTTATTCACGAATTTATTTCCCCTTATTGATATCCTACAATTGAATCATCAAGTTCTCCAATTGCGATTGGATCTGATTCATACCAACCCCAGTTTTGTCGACTGGTGAATCTTCCCGCTTCATTGCGATCTCTATATCCTCACTTTGTGTCGCAATCTTTTGTTACATCAACGGCATTCAGATAAGTGGCACTAACACAATAATGAACCATTCTTTTTGTTGTACATCACTCATTCCAAAACTGGCTTTCGTCATCAGTGTATTGAACCGCTGATCGAAATCCCATACTGACTCGTTAGAATATTGCTTGATTTCCTTTAATTTTGTAATGTACTACAACTCAGATTTGGGTTTTCTGAATTCTTCAATTAATCTGGTTCTAATCTCTGCGAGATTCTTCTACTGATTTCCTGTCGAAAATTCTATGAACTTCATATACCAACATTAGAGGAATTTTGGGGTCTAAAATGGGCCTCCTAAGGAAAATAATAAAATAATAGTTAAAATAATAAAATAATATTGATTAATTTTGGAGGAAGAAAGAAAAAAACTACTTTTTGTGTTTGTATTTTCGACATATCTCCCTGTGTTTTTACTCAAATTTCGATCAGGAGAGCTCATTGGATGCAAAATTTGATTCTGCATCCAACGAGCTCTCCTAATCGAAATTTGAGTAAAAACACAATGAGATATGTCAAAAATACGAACAAAAAAAGTAGTTTTTTTTAATGACAAATATGTCAATTCAACCATTATGGTTGACTCATTTTATTGAAATTCTATTGGTTCTTGAATTCCAACTCACAAAAACGTATTTTGGCACGTTTTCTTATAAGGCCCATTTTAGACCCCAAATTTTCTCTAATGATCTAGTGCGTGACCTCGAAAATTTGTTGTCAGTTGACCCTTCTTAATATCTTCGTCTTGCATTTGCTTCATAGTCCATACCGCTTCACAGAGGAACCAATATTGTTCAGTATCCTCAATCCCACTCCCATGAGTCGAAGGAAATTTCACATTGTCGCTCACCATTCTGGGTCTTCTTCTTGTGTTTGTTGATCCACTACTATTATTATGGTGATGACACATTGGACAGTCTTGTGAGGATATAGTATTCCTTCCTGACGGTGGCGCAGTGCACAGAGGTGTACGTACATTGTTGCTTTGGGTTGGTCCTTCCCTAGACTCGGGTGTAGCCTAGTCGTCTCCTTCATCATTATAGGGTTGCTTAGTCCCTTGTGATATTCTCTCGTAGTTTCTTGTTTCTGTCGCACCGGGACTATCCTCAGTCATCTTCCTCTTCTCTTGGCGTAACCTTACCCCACTTCACAGAAGACCACACTCTTCCTCGACTTTCCTCACAGTTTCGTCGTAACTCCCATCCATCTACCCCATATCATTCCATCCAACCCTCGTCTCCACGGTACCCATAACCTCCGCACACCAGATCTCTAATCATAAGAGTTCATTTTCAAGATACCCTTTTGACATATAAGCATCTTAATCCATAATTGCAAAGACAATAGAAACCTACCTCTTGGTCCTTTGAATAATTCCCTTTCCGTGACACTATAGGATTTCATTGTGTCGACCACAAATTTGGTGATGTATCCTTCCAAAATGTTGTCAATCCAAACTTCGTCAACCCTTGATGCCCTATTGTCTACCTCCTTCAGTCACTGGATCATCTCAGGGATCCATCAAGTAGGTTCACCTCCCTGTAAGTTTGTTTTATGAAAGGTCAGTTGCGCTAACCACTCGTACAAGATGATCAAAAATTTGACAAAGAAATATTCATGGATATCAAAATAGATATTCCTTCCGAGCCACTCTTTTGTCGTTAGTCTGGAACTCGTATTTTATTTTTCTATGAATTCTCGAACCTTCTGATATTTGGCTCCATCGGGTGCCACAACATATCCTCCTCTCCTTCACACTAAGGTCCCAGCAACAGAACCATTTGTTGACACAGATATGTCGACAGGGGTTCGCACTCTGTCGACACCTCTCTTTGATGTGACTCCCTAAACATCGGCCCGGATAGGTTTTACCCTACTCAACAACATCCACGAAGCAGATGTAGTCCTACCCGAGATGCTTGAGGGAGGGCTGCAAGAACCACACTTCCACAGTAAGGATGAGGATTTGTGAACTTATTTTCTCTCTGTCGCAATGTTACTCAGAGATCCAGGTGATCGTTTTAACATTAACTATTCATGTTAGATTGCAACATCAACCATTCACATTAGATCGCATCATTATATTTATTCATAAACATATCGACAAGTATGGAACCATTCATCACGACAAGGAATCTCATCATTCATAAATCATACTACAACATTTAGATCGCATTATTAAGGCCATGAAAACAACAAAATAAAAAACAGAGAATTCCCAACATTATTCGCACATGTCATATTACTTCCGCAAATCAAAACAGGTTCCCAAAATACATTCTCATCTTCGCAAGACAAATCCAAAGGATTCGAAACAAATCACCACAGGCATGGTTCACACAAAGATATCCCAATGTTCTATCAATCGATTGACTAACTGACTTCTTGATATCTTCTTATTACATTTCGAACTCTATATATAGGCTTACGCCTTTACAAATTGGTCCACATACGACCAACTACCTAACTAACTTGGACCAAAAAGTACAAAAATACAACCAAATTGACTCTTGTCAACTTCTCCACCTTACGCACTATTCTTCGACTTTGATCGCTTTCACACTATGCGCATCCATATCGCCTGCCAACACCAATCCTCCCCACCCACCTTCCACGTTCTCCTGCGGCGTATCACTCCATCCCCTCTGTGTGATCCAACCTCTGTTGCTCCCCTTTTCCCAATCGCCCAACCCACACTTGGAATTGCTCCATGGGTTCAACTCCCCAAGTCTGTCCTCGAGTGCTCTTCTGCCACCCTCTCCTTCTCTTCTCCCATATTCTTGATTCCCTAAAATATATAATATTAAATAATAATAGTAATAATAATATTATTATTTTAATATTAAAGATATATATTAAATCTTTTTGAGAACTATTAAAAAAATTTGCATATAATAATATTATTAATAATAATTATTAATGCAATTAAATATTTAATAGTAAACCTATCCCCAGTCCAAACTTAGCAACATGAATACAAGAAATACAAAGAGAAACCCTTCGGAGTACAAGGGTGCATCCATAAAGTCAGAAGATGATCCAGTTCAAAAGATATTGGAAAAGCTTGAGCAAAAAGATGAGGACATTCGCGACCTAAAGCTTGAAATTCTCTCACTGAGAGACCAAATTAAAGGAGGCAATAACTCACATACATTCCCAACCCACAACATCGTTCACAAGGTCAATATCGATTTACCAGGGTTCGATGGTGAAAATAATCGAGACGAGATTCGATAGATCAGCAAAATAGAAAAATATTTTGAAATGTACAATATCTATTGCGACGACAACAAATTGAATGTTGTAGCAATGTACATGGATAAAACCGCTTGTGAATGGTTCTTATGGTGGGACTCAGCAGTGAAGGGAGGAAGACTAGTTAAAGACTGGGACACCTTCAAGAAAAGTTTCTTTAAACGATTTCAAGACATGGAAGAAGCCGAAATCTACAGCAAGCTCACTCATTTATAACAAGAGGGAACTATTGATGAATATTTTAGAAATCTATTGGTCCTAGCCACTCGTGTCCAAGATATAACTTAAGAACAACTCTTACAAATTTCCATTGGTGGGCTAAAATAGAATATGTGAAGCAAGATAAAATCATTAGACATCAAAGACATGGAACAAACCCGTCAAAAAGAAAAAATCACAATGTTCGTAGGTTTATATGCCACCCCACCTAAGAGAAAATGGGAAAAAGGACAACAATACATGTCGTAGGTGTAATGCCCCTAATTGGCATCCAGGACATAAGTGCAAAAATAAGAATCTATTCTTGTGCAAAAAAAGTAATACGGGTGACGATAATGATGAAGAATAAAGCGACACACCTTCCTATGACAAAGAGTCAGATAGCGATGAGACTAGCAAAGAGGAGGGTAACACCACACCAACGCTCTCAGTGGTTGCAATGACAAGTATCTGTCAACCCCAAACCCTCAAATTGTTTGTCCATATCAAAAACAATAAGGTGACGGTGTTGGTCAATAGTGGGAGTACACACAACTTCATAGACTCTAGGGTAGCAAAATAGTTAAACATATTCATCTACCCTACTGCCAGCTTCCAAGTATCAATACCAGGAAACAAAACCACATTGTGCAATGGTAAATTCCATAAAGTAGAACTACCTATAAAGGACTACATGCTAAGATCGCCAATGTATGTTATGGAAATCGGAGGGGTTGACATTGTTTTAGGTGCACAATGGTTGGAAATGGAGGGGACATCCGAATTAAACTTATGAGAACAATTTATAAAGTTCTATGAAAATGGGAGGAAATATAAGCTTTACTCTATTAACTGACCCCCTCCCCAAATTGTCTCATCCTTCATAAATGACAAGTGATATAAAAAAAAAATTCTTAAGGGTGATTTTTGGATAACACTTTTAAGAAGGGTTTGAACCCCTTGGAAGGGCTATGAAGGGTTCAATTTTGATCACTAGTCCTTTGCTGGCCATGTCATTAGTTTATTGCCTCACCATGTGTTTCCTTGTCATCTTCCTCAAACACTTGTACCATTTCCATCCATTCCCATGGCCTTGTCATTTCTTATTGGCAGATGAGGTGGTCGAACGATTTCAGGGGAGCAAAGAATCGGTTTCGAGGAAACGCTATGGTGGTTTTGCAAACCACATTTTTGCCCCCAAAAATACTATGGCACAAATATTTTTCCTTTGGTGGTTTTGATTTTAAGGGAACCCTCTTGTGTTAATGCATGGTCACTTCGGGCCCCAAAATCACATCCATCCATTGATATCTGGCAATAATCAATGATTGGATCAGTTTGCTTTGCATTTCCCTCCAACTAAAATGCCCACAAATTATCTGCCTTGAACCTCCTCATCATCGTTGATCATGATGGGAATGGACAGTGGGATATGGTCTAACACCTCGCTCAAGGTTTTAACCATCTTTCGGTTTCTTCCGTTGGAATGAATTCGCGTCATTGATCATAGGAGAAATAAATGGTCCATAGCAACTCCTCTCCCTATTCTAATGTGAAACTATGTATCCCATGGTATAATTTGTAAGCGACGTAACACCAACGTATAATTTGTTTATTGGCGTGTTTTCGAAGTCAAAGTAATGTCGATACCATAGATTAAACATCGAAACGGAGTCACTTAATAGACGACAAAATTTATTTTTTAATTCTTTTTTAATTCAAATTGGAGGCTCACAAGTACTTTTGATGGTAGGTGTGAAGCACATGAGGGTTATGTTCCAATTGGTCTACAAATGAAATTTTGTAGACATGTGGATCCTTTTTTGAGAGAGCTCTTCAAATATATTTCAAAAATATGGAAATGAACTTGGATATTTGTTATTCAAAATGGATGTGTGCATTTTTAAATTTCCCTAGACGTGATTGAATAAGTGTTTCATAGTGTCATGTGTTGATTTAATATTCTTGCAAGGAAAATGTTGATTAATTTGTCACTGATTCCAACATGGGACTTACAGTGGCCCCTCAGGTTGTCATTGATGCCACCAAGGTCCCCTGCATTGGACAAGCTTGACAAACATACATGGACTAGATCATGGACACTTTCATAGTTTTGGTATGGGTTTGATCGCCCTTTACCCAAATACAATTCCCAGTTGGATGATAGGATTGATGGTTGATTAATTGGACATTCCCCTGTTGTGGTAGCCTAGGATTTGAAGCCCATTCACTGATGGTTTGCACCTTGTAGCACACGATGGTAAAAATTACCCATTATGCGTTCATTTGTTGATGAGGTCATGACTTGATGGGGTCATGAATCCCACACACTTGGTATGTGCCACTTGATGTTCCTGGAGCCCACGCCTTGCACCTTGATTCCCTTGTACCCTTGAATATGCCCTTCAAGTATTTGGAGCCCCTAATTGTTGATCTTCAATATTGATGGACGTTTTTGATGATATATGGTCCTATTTGTGATTAGATGGCTTGAGAGGCCGTGGAGGTGGATCCCAAGGACATCCTTTGATATAGACCTTGAATATGCTCTTGGAACTCTTACTTTGTATGAATATTAAGCACTTGCACTTTCTATTGATGCCTATGATGAAAAACCTTACTCTTTGAGTCTTGATTTGTGAAGTGGTATTTGACACACATTGAGGGTGTGGGAATCTTGCACCTTGACCCACAATTCTGGATGGTTATGTTGATGTACATGTATCTTGCATGGATGTATTGTCGAAGAAGTCTTTAAAGTATTTGAAACCCTTACAAGTCTCCTCACACCCTTGCATGTCATGGAAATTGGAATATACAATCCTTGTGATGATATGCACTCTTGGATATTCCTTGTGGTCATGAATGTACTTATGAAGGTAAAATGAGCCCATTTCTTGTGCCAATACATGTTGATATTTTCCTTGGTGTAGTTTGAATCCCAATGCATTTGGATCAAGACATGGAAAACACACCTTGAACCAATTAAATGATGGCATGGATTGGTATATCTCTTAAAGAGAACAATCTTGAAAAGAGGACAAACAAAACTCGAAATACTTCACAAGTCGGCTTGCTAAAAGGATATTGGAGTGACCAAGTATGACTAGTCGGCTCAGTCAAAGATAAATAAATAAATAATATTATTATTATTTGTGATATGTCAGCTCGGTAAAATTGTGGAAAAAGTGTATAAATAGGTAGATCGTATCATTTGATTTGTAGAAAATTTAGTGTGATAATTCCAGCTATGAAATTTGGCTACCACTGAGGAAATTCGATGGTTGAACTAGAAGACTGATTTTGGTACCAGCTAAAGTTTAGAAGTATATCATTATACTAGCTCTAACTTCTGATTGCACATTGAAAAGAAGGAACTCTTGTAGCACCCAAATAGTGGAAGGATCTTGAATACAAAACGTCATCATAAGTCTAAAAGTTAATAATTACATCTCTAATTTTGTAGCAGCAATTGTGTCTGATCAGCTCTGATTTTTGGGTTTGCTACTAAGGATTTTTGGCTCTTCTACTGAGCATTTTTGGGTCTGCTACTGAGGAATGTTCGAGTCTGTTGTGGTGAAGAAAATTTGGGTGTGTGCAATGTCGCATCAACAGAGGAAAGGGTTAGAAGTAATGTTTGCAGGGTTCTATGAAGCATTAAGACCATAGAAGCAGTTAACAATAGAATACATTTCAGAAAGTTATAGTTTCATCATTCTCGTTGACATATGAACATATCAAATTGGGATTAGAATAATTCAAGCATATCTTCCTTAAATACAAAGGAAACTACATTTTGTGAAGCATACAAGGGGTTTGTAAGGCTTAAATTCAGTTCATGGCTACAATAAAGGTGCTCCGTTCAAGTAAGTAAAATACTTTAGTTTAAGTTTGAAGTTGCATTTGAATTGTGAATTATGACAACTTTGGTATCCAAGTGTTAGCATTTTATTCATGAGAACTATGATCAGTACTTAAGGTTTAGAGGACTCGACAAGGCTTAGTCATGTACCTTTTTGAGTTCATACGATGAAAGCGTTAGGATTATATAATCCTCCCTTGTCCATATATAGTCTATTAGATCATTTTCCTAACTTAGGAGTCATTTGCTAGAGTTTGGTGCCACCATGATCTTGGTGCCATTGGTGCCACTAGTGTGCTATTTGGTGCCACTGATGCCAATACCTACACTTTAGGAGCCACTCCAAGTGCCACTGTTAGCCTCCATTAGTTGGTTGTAGTTGGCAGGTAGCTATGCTAAGTTTATCTTCAGTTACATTCAGTTATATCACATTCAGTTAGTCTAGCGCCAATTATGAATGGTTGCATGGGAAAATGGCACCTTTATTCACCTACCTTGTTAGTTTAACTGGTTTAACTAGTTTAACTGATTGTCAGACTAATTTAGTTATCATGAGTTAGACTAGTGGCTCCCTTGTAGTGATTTAGACACTCCTAGTTATCCAGACATTCAGGATTGAGTTAGTAGATTCGAATCTTATCCACATGATTCAAGTTCTCCTTATTGTAACACTGTTTTATACTGCTGGAATTAATAAATAGTAATGGTGTAATTTACTGAGCAATCCTTATCATTTTTATGTGAAATTTGTCTTGTTCAGTGTACATTTTTCATTCCATACTACTACACAATTATACCTTTCAATTGCACTCATTTCTTGTAGATCAATGGTTCAATAATTCAAACAGGAAGTTAGTGCATTGACTTAATAAGACATGATTAGTAGTTGAACCGAATGACTTGTTGTGATAACCCTCCACCAATAAGCATACTCCCTGCCTTCTCCATTAAGTGTCCCATTCATACTTTCGATAACTCCTTTCTATTCAGGTTTGTACGGAGTAGTATTGTTCCTTGGTATTCAACACTTCTTACATATCCTTGAACTTATTTTCATAGAAATATCCACCATCATCTGTCCTGGACACCTTTATTTTCTTCTCTGCTTAGTTTTCTATAAGAGCTTTAAACTCTTTAAATTTATTGAAAACTCGAGATTAGTTATGGAGGAAATAGACCCATGTGATCCTTGAGAAAATCATCAAGGAAAGAAACATAATACATAGGTTTACCAAGTGATGGGATAAGAATAGGTCCAAACACATAATTGTGTATTAACTCCAAGATTTGTTTTTCTCTTGTAGTGCCATATGGGAATCTTACCTGATTATCTTTACCATATACGACACTTCCAAAGAAATAAAAAATTAACAATAAATTAGACATGCCTTATACCATACCTTTATCATGCAATGCTTGGAATCGCTTCTCTCCATTATGTCCTAGTTTTTTATGCCATGGCATTATCTTGCCTATAGGGACAATATGGGTCCTATCTTCTTCATTTCTATCCTCAAGAACAACATAGTTGTTTCACCCAACATTAAAAGTCCTTCCTAATAGCTTGTAAAGAGTTATAATCTAAAATCCCTGCATCAACACCATTTCTCCTCAAACCATCTTGCATGTGTCCTTTTCAAATAAAATGTGCACACTTGCATCACCCATCTTACTTATAGATATCAAATTTTCAACCATATCTAGAATGTGAAAAACCTTAAGAAGAGTTTTAATCCTTCCATATTTTAGTAGCATCTTGACCCTTCCATGTCCTATGATTTTGGTTTTCAAGTCATCTCCAAGGGAAACATCACCTCCATTGTACTTTTCATATTTAAAAAACAACTTCCTATAAGGAGTCATATGAAATGAATCTTTTGAGTTGATCAACCATACATCATGATCTAAGCATATACCTATAGATTCCAAGTAAACATTGCCTCCTTCTTATGCAATGCCTTTTATTTCTATTGAAGGGAAACATTAGATCCCTTACCTTTATCTACACTCTTAGATCTACAATTTTTCTTGTAATTCCCAACTTTATTACATTTCTAACATTTCTTTCCCAAATTGTCTTGGAGATTTAGATCTACCTCTAGACATAGATCTACCCCCATAAGACCCATTTTTCCTCTATTAGGGAGGACCTCTCATAGATAAACACATCCTTGGTAATTCCCTCCATGTATTTTCTCCTCATCTAATAACAAGGATGTAAATACATTCTTAGACATTAACATGGATTGAGTGGCACTACCAATTGCTACAACCAGATTATCCCAAGAATCTCACAAAGAACATAACAAGGTAATACACTTATCTTCTTTGTCCATATTAATATCAAGAAAGGCTAGTTGGATTACCAGAGTATTAAAGGCATTTATATGATCTTCCTTGGTTTAATCGGCCTTCATACTAATATGAAATAAATTCTTTTGAAGAAATAACTTGTTTAACATGAAATTTGACAAATACAAATTCTTGAGCTTGTCTTGTAGCTTCTTTGCATTGACTTCTCCAGAGATTTTCAACAACATTAAATATGATAGGTAAATTCAAATCATGCTTTTGGATTTTCTTTCATATTTTCCCAATTTTCTTTCAACAGAATAGTGGGTTTTGCACCTGGATCCACGATAATCCATTGATCTTTGTCTACAAGAGGATCTTCCATCTTCAACTTCCATAACTTGAAGCTCCGACCATTAAAATTCTTGATTTCCTTCCTTGGGATGCTTGTCATTTTTCTTACGCAATATTCATGGTGCAAAGCTCCCACTAGAATACAGGTTTATCATAGACCTAAGATATCCTTTCTCTTCATAGGATGAGCTAAACCCTAGCAACAAAGGCATCCCCCTGATTCCAATAACATTGCTCTGATATGAGTTGAATATTTCTTATAAACATATGTAAGGAAAAATAACACCAAACAGAACCTAAAACACAAGAAATCAACAATGGCTCACACACACGTTACAAAATATTTACCATGGTAGCCCAAAACTAGGAAAACCAACGTTCATGAGAGTTTCTCCACTCTCTATCTCATTGTATTTTCTTTTCTATATACGATAAAATATTATAGCATCCAAAACCCTAATCCATTAACTCAAATTAGATTACAAGCCCAATTATTTGAACAAAATTAGTTTATAATGGATCACAAACCATGGGCCAAAAATAGCTCAAAAAAGAGAAAAAAAATGGACCAAAAACATTTCTTTCAAGGTTGCTTCCCTTGAAACACCCTTCTTCTAAGAACTTGTGAAGAGTACAACACATGTAAAACAACAACTAGCTAGTATATGACCCAACCAGCAACCGACAGGTTCACCTTTGACAGGTTCACCTTCACCAACAGGTTCACCATCGACAGGTTTTCCTCGACATGTTCACGGGGGCTTCACTCAGTGAACCTCTCACATAGCACGTTCAATCATGGAATATTAAAGAATACCCTTAATTTCTTTAGATATTGGTCCAAAATCCTTTTGTTGAAACTCCCTTCAAATACCTAAAACCTCCCCACCACCCCTTTTTATATCCTAATCCTTATAAACCTGCCTACTCCCCCACCGTAAACCCCTCATGTCCCCCAATACCTACAATATATTGGCCCTATTTTTAAGAAATTTAAAACCCACAATATGAACTAACGTGCTAGGATATTGGGCAACTAGCGAATCCCCCATGGACATGTTAAGCCAACAGGTTTGCATTCGACGGGTTCGCCTCGATAGGCCCGCCTCGAATACAGCATACCAACATGCTTTGCGACGGTTGAACTTTGAACTGTTATAACTTCTTTTGTAACTGAACATAGAGGGTAGTCACCCAAACGTCTCAGCCTCCTATATAAGAATGTACATTATGTAATATAGACATATTCTGATCATCATTTGATTCCTCCATCTTTCATGGAGCAGAAGTAATAAATTGGTTCAAATTCTTGCATATTGTTTGTGTGTATATTTCTTGTCAACCTAGTTTGTTTCCTACTTTATTGTTCCTTTTTATATGCTTCCACCATAACATAACTCGACTCATTTAGTCAAATGTTGTCCCTAGCATGCACCTAGGAGCGACCTAGATCATTGGTATCAGAGCAAGATCTTGTTCAGAGTCTTAAGTTACATCAGCACTTCCATCGAAGTTATTTAACTTATGCCTATTCAAACATGCTCGCAAACTCAGCAACACAAGCAGACACTTCCTTCGATTTCAAAAAAGATGGTCGAAGAAGCAGACAATATACATACAACTGACGAGATAGAAAAACTCATAGAAAAAGCACTGGCTCTCCAGCGAACCAAAATGTTCACCCAGTTTAGCGAGATTCTCATGCGAGTCACTACGAACTCTGGGGAATCCTCGACGCGATATCACTCCGATAAAATCATCCCCTTCAAAGTGAAAATGAATCTGGACATGCGAACCTTGAAGGCAAGATTGACGTGGAATCCATCGACAATTGGTTACAATAACTGGAATCTTACTACGTGGTAAATTAGCTCTCCAAAGCAAAAAATATTGCCATTGCGTTCTTAAAGAGGTCAACCTCTGTACATTCTTGGTGGGAGAATATATCAGAAAAGATGGAAAAAGAAGAAGACCCCATAGACACATGGGTAAAATTTGTCGAATATGTCCGAAAGGATTTCTACCTGCCCAAGTACCTTGAACAGCAGTAAAAGAAGTGGCAGCAACTAAGGTAGTGGAAAGACCAGTCCGTACAGAGTTACACCAATGAGTTCTATCTACTCATGGCTAGACTTGGAGTCCAAGAAGAAGAGAAATTGCTTGTCCTAAAGTATGTCAACGGTTTATCCTCGTACATTCAGCAAGAGATGGAGTTTCTAACTGTCAGCATGCTTGCGGATACATTTTATTACGCCAGCAAGCTTGAAGCTAAACAGAAAGGAGAAATACGTTTTGTGAACAAGCCAACAGGTTGACCATCCGACAAGAATTCGCCAGCCGACTTCGACAAGTTCAAGAATCCTTATCAACCGACTTCGCCAAATCCTGATCATCAAAAGAAGAACTTTCAGAAATACAAGAGGGATTGCAACAAACAGAACCCTACCGGGAAATGGTGTGATTATCACAATTCAGCATGGAATGATACATCAAAATGCAAAGCTCAGAAGACATTTTTGGAAAAATTATCGACATCCAACTTGTCTGATAGAACCCTGGTAGAATCTGATCCAGATGCATCAACCCTCATGGATTTGACCTCGACCACTCCATCAGGATCGACCATCATCGATGAGGAGGAACAAGAGCGCCTACTCCATACACAGTTATGGGTTCAGAACAACCCATTACATCTTATTGTGGATAATAGTAGCCAGAAGAACTTCGTTTCTGAAGATCTTGTGAAGAAATTAGGTCTTGTCACCACTCCACATCCTCAGCCTTACAATATCGATTGGATGAAGGATGTGCAGGAACTAAGGATCACACAACAATGCAAACTCGCCTACTTCATTAAGCCTTTTGAAGATGAAGTACTATGTGACGTGGCACCGCTTTCCGTAGTCGACGACCTATTTGGTAAACCCTACCTATGGGATCGATATGGTACATATCAGTCACGGCCTTAGAAGGTGATTGTCAAAATCCGACATCAATGGTATGGCATACCAAAGCGACAACCCACATCAACGGTTGCTATGATATCTTCCAAACAAACAAAGGAGCTTATCAATCATGCTCAAAAGTTTGCATTAATCATGATAAAGCCTCAACATTCCAGGAAGACTACAGCAATGAGTTGACTCATCAACCAACATAGCTCCCAACAACAACAACAGATCGATAGCATTCTTGAAGAGCACCCGAACATATTTCAAGCACCAGATAGAGTACCTCTGCATTGCCAGGTAAAACACTCCATTGAACTTGTTCCTAGTTCTTCATTTCCTAGCGCATCTGTTTACAGAATATCCATTCTCGAAATGAAGAGATTCGCAGACAAATCCTAGATTTGATCGACAAGGGTCATATCCACTCCAACTCCTCTCCTTGTGGAATTCCAGTCATCTTAGTTCCAAATAAATACAGGACTTAGCGCATGTGCATCGACTATCATTCTCTCAACAAAATTTCATTGAAGAATAGATACCCTCTTCCACGGATTGAGGAACTCATCGACAATCTGAAAGGTGCTAAGTTCTTTATGAAACTTGACCTCAAGTCGGGATACGAACAGAATCCAATCGAGTCCACTGATGTATGGAAAATGGTTTTCAATACCAAGGAAAGATTGTTTGAATGTTTAGTCATGCCTTTCGGGTTAACCAATGCACCTGCAATCTTCATGAGATATATGGATGACCTTCTATGACATTTCATCAGTAAATGTGTCATTGTCTATCTCGACGATATTTTGATTTTCATTCAATCATGGGAAGAACATGTCAAACAGCTTCGACAAGTCTTCGACATTCTCCAGCAACATCAACTATATCTGAACATGGACAAATGCTCATTTGTGATTAACATCATCAAATATTTGGGGTATGTAATTGACTCTACAGGCAATCATGTCGACCCAGAAAAAGTACAGATCCTCAAAGATTGGCCCATTCCTCAAAACATTCATGAACTAAGAAGTTTTCTTGATTTGGTGAATTTCTATTGATGATTCATACTTGGCTTCAGCCACATTGCATGGCTTTTGAATTAGTTGACAAAAGAAAATGGGAAAATTGTCTTCAAATGGACACCGACACAACAACAAGCTTTTGAAAAAATAAAAAAAAAGCTTTGTACTGCACCAATACTTATGTTACATGATTTGCATCAACCCTTTGAGATTGAGATGAATGCATCAGACTATGCCCTCAACACAGTGATCACTAAGTCAGGTCACCCAGTCATGTTTCATTCTGAGACTTTCAGCGACACAGTCAGAAGGTGCTCGACATATGAAAAATAACTATACGCCATTGTGCAAGCTCTCAAGCAATGGAGACACTACATTCTTGACAAGGAAATGGTCATCCTCACTGACCATAAACCTTTGCAGTTCGCTCCGACTCAGTCGAAACTATAGACAACCCGACAACTCAAGTGGATTAATGACCTACAACAACTTCACTTCGTAATTAAGTATCGGAAAGGAAAAGCCAATGCCGCAGCCGATTGTCTCAGCAGACCACCCATTACTCTATTGTCTACAGTGATGAGTATGCAGGGTTATGACACCACTACTTGGCTGCAATTGCATTCGATAGACTACGATTTTTCTACAATCTATCGATAGCTTCAGAGTGACAAGTTGTCGACTGTCGAGTACTTCCTAAAAGACACCTTGCTATACAAGCTTGGACAACTTTATGTATCGACCGGTGAGCACCGACAGAAGCTCATTTGGGACGCGCACTATAGCAAGACTGCGGGACATTTTGGAGTTACAAAAACACTTGTTATTCTCTAAAAGTATTTCTACTGACCTTCACTTAAATCTGACGTCAACAAGTACATTCGATCATGCGTGGTTTGTGCCATTGCTAAACTGCTGAATCGACGACAAGGACTATATACACCCCTTCCAATTCCTAGTTGACCAGGGGAATATATTTCTATGGACTACTTAATGGGATATCCTACTACCAAACATCAACATGACGCGATACTAGTAGTAGTCGACAGATTTTCCAAGATGGTTATACTCATACCATGCAAGAAGACTACGAAAACATAGTAGGCTACTCAGCTCTTCTTTGAACATGTGTGGAAACACTATGGCCTCTTGACGACCATTATTTTCCAACAAAGATGATAGATTTGTCAGCACATTTTGGAAAACTCTCTGGAAATAGCTCGATATGAGACTTTCTTTGTCGACAACCTTCCATCCGTAGACAGACGGAAGTTGTATATCGCTTAGTTGTACAATTGCTTCGCATGTAAAACCACAAACATTGTCGAACATGGGATGACATTAATCCATACATACAACACAACTACAATCATGCTCAACACAACTCTGCGGGAAAGAGTCCATTTGAGATCTGTTACATATTTCAACCCTCGGCGCCTATCAACTTAATCAGTTCCTCGACACAGTCGAATGATACTGAATTCGAAGGACGAGAAGTGGAGAAAGCATTGAAGTTCAGAGATCAAATCTACAACATTCAGAAGCAAGCACTGGAGATGTTGCAACGAGCAAATGCAAAAGCTAAGGCCCGACACGACAAGCATCGTATTCCTCATTCATTCCAAATTGGGGATCATATATGGTTACATCTAAAGAAGGAGCGCTTCACTGGTCCATACAAAAAGATGAAACCTTTGTGATATGGTCCATACAGTATCCTTAAGCAAATTGGAGAAAACAATTTTCATCTCGAAATTCTTGCATGCCTCTACCTACATCCAGTTTTCAATGTAGATCTCCTTCAACCATATCATGCACCATTGTTGTAACAGAACGACTTACAAACAGCAGAGTCTGAAGACATCCATCCAGATGTTTAGGAGCCTCTTCTTTGCGACACCATTGTGGGACGACGCATACGCCTTACAAGGACGAACTCCATTCCCTTGTTTCAAGTGGCTAAAGCTTGACAGCTCCCCGAACAAGGTAAATGGTACTCTACTAATGAATTCACCGATAACTTTCCTCACGTGAATGAATACACAATGGAGACCATTGTTTCTTAAGGAAGGAGGAATGATCCAACCATCAACCGACAAGATCGCCTTCGACAGGTTCACCTTCGACAGGTTTTCCTCAACATGTTCAGCCGACAAGTTCGCATTCGACAGGTCCGCCTCGAATACAGCTTACCAACATGCTCTGCGACGGTTGAACTTCTAAACCATTATAACTTCTTTTGTAACTGAACATAGCAGGTAGTCACCCAAATGCCTTAGCATCCTATATAAGCATGTACATTCTGTAATATAGACATCTTCTGACCATCATCTGATTCCTCCATCTTTCATGGAGTAGAAGTAATAAATTGGTTCAAATTCTTGCATATTGTTTGTGTGTATATTTCTTGTTGACCTAGTGTTTTTCCTGCTTTGCTGTTCCTTTTTATATGCTTTCGCCATAACAGAACTCGACTCATTCACACACACACACACACAAGTATGTGTGTGCAAATTAATAAGACATATGGAATAAAATTGTATAAATATGAAACATAGTATTGTTGTCCTAGTTATTACTATCACACACACATTGTTTGTTCGATTTCCAGTCACTCGAGGTTGGTAGCAATGAACCATTGGTTAAGAACCGCAACCCAAGGGCATCTAAGTCGTCAAATTCACTCGACAATCGCACTTGGACTAGGCCACACCAACCCTTAACATGGATGGATATTTTGGTTTCTCCTCCTAATTAACTCACTCTTAAGGGGAATTGATCCTGGGTCGCCCTGTTGACGAGACCCACACCTTAACCAAATGAGTTAGCGCGAATTAACACACAAACACACACACACAAGTAGACACAGACATATATATAATTATCCATAACACTATGCATGTTACATTCCACCATTTTTTTAAATAACTTTATGGCTATATTAAAATGTTAAATAATTTTATAAAAATAAAATTTTAATACAAAGTACTATGGTCATATTCTTTATTATTTGTTATTGTAAACTTCTCAAGTGTGTCCTTATCATATGTGAGATCATAAAAATGATCAAGAAGATTCCCTAAATTTATGGATAAAAATACCATTTTTATAAATAGCAAATTGATTTATAGTCATATTCTTATTATTTTGAAATCATAAAAAAGTGAAAATGATTCCTCACACTATTTTTCTCATAAGTAACAAACTTGCTTTCTAATCATATTACTTCTTATTTTGAAATCATAAAAATGGTTTTACTTTTTATTTTGAAATCATCAAAATGGTGAAGATGATTCCTCACACCATTTTTCTCATAAATAACAAGCTTGCTTTCTAATCATATTACATATTATTTTGGAATCATAAACTTTATGATCCCCTCACAACTTTTGTTTGTTGATAAAGACCATCTTTCTTTCCCATAGAAAAACAAGGCTACTTTTTAATTATATCATTCATTATTTTGATATCAATGCCTCGTCATATGGCTACATTGTACCTTTACTTTAGTAATAAAGTGGCAAACTAAGTGTCCATACTTAGAGACCCACCGTGTACCATACATACAAAACTTTTCATCAACCCTTGAGATGAAAGACATTCATCCACCCAAACCCTTTGTATGCATTTTTTTTACAAGGGAATGGGTCCATGTCTCCCATTGGTCAAAAGACGTTCTCCACCCAAAACCCTTTGGTGTTTTTTTGGTAAAGGAAATGGGTCAATGCCTCTCATTGGTTGAAAGACGTTTTCCACCCAAACCCTTTTTGTATGTTTTTTTGGTACAGGAGGAATGGGTCCATGCCTGACATTGAAATTAATTGAGGGTCTCTCATAGTCAAAGAGACAATTCAATCTCCATGTGCCTTCACTTTATTCAATGTCTCTTCACTTTCTTCCACCAGGATGTCATCTCTTTCTTTGCTTCCTATTTTTTCTTGGAAGAACAACTTAATCTCTCGTACAATTAAATCATTAAAATATAAAAGACCTTATAAAAGGAAGGATGCGATTAATATGATTATGACAAAGAAAAAGCATTTCGTTAGCTTTTAGACCGGCGATAAACTCGGAAGAAAGTTGTCGTACATGTGTATAGTTGTAGCAGGAAAGGAATGAAGAAAGCAAAAGTGAGGAAGAATTATGGCCTGGCCTGCCCTGCCCTGCCCTGCCCTGCCCTTCACGACATTGACATTGATGATGTTCTCTTGCAGCATCGCATTGAAATATATTTAAGAGGGAGGAACGTCATGTCAGAGGAGGGTGTGATTCTGTCATCGATGATTCTTGAAAACCAAGACTTTTGGAAGCACCAACATTTCTCTCTCTATATATATGTGCTTTGCTTTTGGTGTTTTAATGGTTTACTAGGAAGCACCAACATTTCTATGTATATGTGCTTTTGGTTTTTTAATGGTAAAACTTGATATACGACTAACCTAGTGAACGAACTTACCCATTAACAAAAAAATTAAATGTGTATACTAATTCCTACGACTTATTCATTAAAATAACTTATATGTATATACTCATTTTTAGGATTCATTTAGTTGCATCCTAATTCGCATTGCTCTTTCAGGTTGAGGCCTAACTAGGGGATCGAGTACCTTTATTTACATTAAGTAAACAATTGACCATTACTATTCTCTTCTCACTATCATTAAATAAACAATTGATTATGCATATTCCTTCTCTAAAAAAATCAAACAATTGACTATTCTCTTCTCAGTATCATTAAATAAACAATTAATTATTCCTATTCCTTTTTTAAAAAAATCAAACACTTTGACTATTCTCTTCTCACTATTATTAAATGAACAATAGATTATGACTATTCCTTTCTTAAAATAAATGCATCAACAATTGATCATGATTATTCTTCTCTTAAAAAATGCATGGCCAAGAACCAAGGAATTTCATTTAACAACCTACCAACATATGCAATTATCATCGAAATGCAAATGAGTTTGAAAGTATATATCTCTCATAAATAAATTATTCCTATTCCTTTTTTAAAAAAATCAAACACTTTGACTATTCTCTTCTCACTATTATTAAATGAACAATAGATTATGACTATTCCTTTCTTAAAATAAATGCATCAACAATTGACCATGATTATTCTTCTCTTAAAAAATGCATGGCCAAGAACCAAGGAATTTCATTTAACAACCTGCCACCATATGCAATTATCATCGAAATGCAAATGAGTTTGAAAGTATATATCTCTCATAAATAAAGTCTTGGTAGCTTTCTTAGCTTTCTAGATGCTTTTAAACAATAAAGTAAAGTGTCAAATAATTTAACTAATGCAAGTGTAATAACTAGTGATTGAAGATGTCTATTGGATGTAGCTTGGACAGTTGGAAGGAATGATTGTTACCCTTCCCACCCATGTTAATTTTTTGGTACATCACTCTTGTTGAGCCCCTTTGTAATACATGAGTAAGTATGTAAGTTGGTCACACCTTGATTCTCCTGTTGGAATAATAGGTGTTGGCATATTCCGGTGGAGTAACCCTCTAACAAACGGTGAACCACCATTGAAAAAAAAACTAGTGATTGAAAATGGAGATTTTGTCAAGGCTTCTTTCTTTCTTAATTACACAATTTATTGAATGGTGTGTCTTAGCATAACTTTTTAAGACTCGTTTCCGTCTTTAGACTAGATAATGCATTAACTTGAATAAATATGTTGATGATGCCTAGACCACTTATATCTCTTGGTATCCAACATAATATATGGACAGCTCTATGATTTTGTGAAGTCCTTTGCCTCAGAAATCATTGGCCCATAAATAAAATTGAGAACCTTCTCCAACCTTTATTAGGAGTTCAAGAAGTGTTTATTAAGAGGAGATAGGCTCTAATGCCTCCTTCCTTCTCCTATTGTGTCACCTTTGTAAATCCTTCAATCTTATACCAAGCTATTCTTAAGGGACAATGCAAGGATATTTAGACACTTAAGAGTTAATTAAAATCAATGTTGTCTCATGACTGTCTTTGTAAAGTGTGTTTCTTTAGTGTGCATTTGTGGTTTCCTAATATGGTACTCATGATTATGCTGTGATTTGATGGTTCATTTTCTTCTTAACACTAACCACTATATTGATTTGCGGCTTAACACCCAATTGGTCAATAATATCTATCTAAAGATATTAATGGAGGGTCATTTGCTTATGATCAATTGTGAGAAACTCATTTGCAACTATTTTCCTTTTCCATTAATATATTGCCTCGAGTGACCATGCTTGCTAGGGTTGTGGAGTGTTTCACTCCTTTAGAATTTTAACCACACAATACACTGGTGTACGGTCTTTGATCTGATTGTGTGAGTGGTTTCCTTAAGGTGTTCAACCTATGTGGATATACCTTGTTTATCAAACAAGTACAAATCCAAAACTTGGTTGTTAATGCCAAAGACTTCACTGTCTACTTATCTGTATTTTCTTGACCCTATGCACCACTATTTCATAAATATATGTGGGAGGAGCATGGAAAGCAAAGGGGATTCCTAAAAACTTGAGCACATAGTCTGTAATATCTGTATCTAGATATTCTCAATAATTACTCCATTGAATAATCAACCAATGGAAAATAATTCCATATTGAAAATATAAAATAATTATTGAAGATGAATGACGATGAAAGATTATAAAGTGAGTGCCATATATATATTAATCGTAAAGGCACTTTGGATACCATCCATGAAAGGATGCGTCATTTTAGAATAGTTTACTAATAACTAATTATTAATTATTAATATCAATGTATATTAATATTAATAATTAATGTATGTGTGTGTGTGTTTGTGTGTGTGGTATATATATATATATATATAACATTGCCTTCGGTCCATGATGCTTTGTCCTCAAAGCATACTTTATAAAACTCGTTTATAATTTAAATATTGGAAGTAAAACCATGGGCTATTTCGTAAAACCATGGGTGGTTTTATGAATTATGTTTTTTAACTTTTCCCCTTTTATTTCTTTTGTCGATAATTCTTTTTTTTTCTTTGTTTTTTTTCTTCATTTTTTCCTCTTGGTTTTGCTTCATGTTTTGAGTGGAATTAATACTTCTTCAATGAAATTCAAATGGCAAAGGCCAATTTTTGGTCAAAAACCAATTTTTACCAGAGAAACTCTGAATATGATAGTTAAAAGCCACTATGAGGTCAAAGACCTAAATTCAAGGAAACCTTAAACATTTTGGCCACAAGCTGGAGATCAACAAAAGCCCTAGGAAGGGTTGGCTCTGATACCAATGTAATATCTGTATCCAGATATTCTCAATAATTACTCCATTGAATAATCAACCAATGAAAATAACTCCATATTGAAAATATAAAATAAATATTGAAGATGAATGATGATGAAAGATTACAAAGTGAGTATCATATATATATTAATCGTAAAGGCACTTTGGATACCATCCATGAAAGGATGCATCATTTTAGAATAGTTTACTAATAACTATTTATTAATTATTAATTATTAATATCAATATATATTAATATTAATAATTATTATATATATAGTCAAGCTAAAGCTATAACTAGTGTTGATTTGCTAGCTAGCTAGAGATTTGGCATTTACTCTATTGATACTATTGTGTTTTAAGTCATTGGATATTAGAGCTAGAGTTTTCACATAAGGTATCCAAAGAATTCATTGTATTTTTCCATGCGGATTGGACATCTAGAATGTTGGAGAAAAGTCATCTATAAAATGGATACTCATCAACTACCCTGCATAAAGGCTTGGAAGGAAATTATATCTAAATATTTAACTTATTTTGATAATAATTCAAATATATTCTTATAAATTTTTAATATGCTGATTAGGTTAATGAAAGCTCAACAATGAAACACATAAGATGTTTTGAATGGGATTTCGAAAATAGTAACAACAAATGAATGCAAGCATTTGGGGGTATAAAAGGTGTGAATGAGCATAGTATAAATATATAGATAGATGGATATATTTTAGTAAATTGTCCATGAGATTGAATGGTCATTTGGGATAACAGGAATTACATTTTATGGGGTATTTTCTAAGATATTAAAGTAATAGATTATACTCAGTAGTGTTAGATTTTTAAGATTTAATCAATATGATCTAGGATCTTATCTGAGAGAATAACATGCACAGCAATAATCACAAGAGACAAGAGACACAAAGAGTTTTCCTCGAGGAAACCATAAAGGAGAAAACCCCACAACTTCCTCAAAGATAGAATGAGCACCAATGGAAAAAGTAAAACCCAAAGACAAAAGATGATCTCCAACAATTGTTCTCTCTCTCACTTGTGCGAGCTCCTCTTCTCTCACTCATGCGCTACATTTGAGTGAGTGTGTGTATAAAATAGAGAGTCTCACTCTCTATATATACTTGTTTTCCACTTGACTTTTACTCTTACAGGGTCGACTTCTCTAGGAGATTCTAATAACCATAATACCACTTAATTGTGGAGACTATTGCCCCGACTTACAATCGGAGGGTTAACCTCAACTCAATTGTGGGGACTATTTCCTCGACTTACAACGGATGGTTAACCGCGATGACTTTACATGACTTTATTATATTAATGATTATCCCGATAGGAACATCGGGGTACAATGAAATACAATATAAGATATACAAGTGAATACATTCTGAACTTACAAATACATCAACACTCCCTCTTAACTAGGAAGGTATTCTCTTGACACAGTTCATCAGCGCAAGTCTTCGTCACTGGATCATCATCAAAGCTGTATCATCATCACTGGATCATCATCAAACATAGATCATCATCAAAGCTGGATCATCATCACTGGATCATCATTGCTCCTGCTATCTCGAGCAAATGGTGTTATCTCTCAATTCTACTCGTCATAGGAACTTCTACAAAGCCAACCCTTTTTCATGTTGGTTGTAGGCCTAGCCTCCATGTAGGTCTTCATCTTCTTCAACGCTTATATCTTACCATGGGAGGCCCATCCTGCCACCATGTCGAAAAGGCTCGCCCATCACTTATATCTGACCATGGGAGGCACAGCCCGCCACCATGTCAGAAAGGCCCAACACTCACATCTGACCATGGGAGGAACACATCCTACATCCATGTCAGAAAGGCTCAATACTCACATCTGACTAGGGGGGAACACATCCCGCATACATATCAGAAAGGATCAGCACTCACATCTGACCATGGGAGGAACACATCCAGCATCCGTGTCAGAAAGGATCTGCACTTACATGTGACCATGGGAGGAACACATCCAGCATCCATGTCAAAAAGGATCTGCACTTACATCTGACCATGGGAGGAACACATCTAACATCCATGTCAGAAAGGCTCTGCACTTACATCTGACCATGGGAGGAACACATCCTACCACCATGTCAAAAGGGCTCAGCACTTACATCTGACCATGGGAGGAACACATCCAGCATCCATGTCAGAAAGGCTCTGCACTTACTTCTGACCATGGGAGGAACACATCCTGCCACCATGTCAGAAGGGCTCAACACTTACATCCGACCATGGGAGGCCTAGCCTACCACCATGTCGGAAGGGCTCACGGACTCATCACTTCCCCTTGGAGGGAACCTTGATCTGGAGAACACCAAGCTTGTCCCTGAAGTACTCAAAATTCACTCTGGCCATTTCTAGCATAGAATCACATTAGGGTTGATTACGTCCAAGGATAACCTGCGAGCTTCTCCTGGACTGGTTACATCCAAGGAAAACCTACTGGACCATTTACGTCTGAGCAACCTATGAGCTTCGCTAGGATTTTCTGCTTAGACAACCTATCTCACCGGCTATGCCAGAACTCCCTCTTTCGAGAGATCTCGATCTGGATCCCAAACTGTAGCTTCACTGAACCTCTCTCCCAAGTAGATGAGCAAGTGGCAACATATTTTTCCTCGGTTGTACTCAATGCCATGCAGGACTCCTTCCTACTAAAACAAGAGATCACACCTAATCCCATACTGAAGCAGCACCTCGAAGTGCTCTTCCTATCAATGGCACTGCCCAATCTGAATCCACATAACCCTCCAGGTTAATCTTTTGATTTGCTTCATACTTGAGCCCATAGTCAACTGTACCCTTTAGGTACCTCACTACATGCTTTGCAACCATCAAGTGAACATGTATTGGATCCGTCAGGAATTGGCTCAATGTGTTCACAGCAAAGCAAATATCTGATCTCGTATTTGTCAGGTACATCAAGGACCCAATCATCTGATGATACATCGTAGCATCAAACGACTCTGGTGAAGCATCACTCAATAGCTTCAAGTTCGATGCCATAGGTGTGGCCATGTCCTTGCAGTCCATCATCCCGAACCTCTTCAGGATCTCCATTGCATACTTCCCTTGTCTAAGGAATATTCCATTCATACTTTGCCACACTCCATGCCTAGAAATTAGTGCATCATACTCAAGTCCTTCATCGACATATAACAAGAGCATCTCCTTCTTACATCTTTAATGAGTTCCTATTTTCCTGTCAGGAACATGTCATCGACATATAACAGGAGCATCATTGGTCTTCCACCTTCAACCTTGAAGTAAAGGTTGGAATCCTCTTTACTCTCAATAAAGCTTAGAGCCATCAATAATCTGTCCATCCTGTCGTACCATGTCGAACCTCAGGATCTTCTGCAGTCACTCCCTCTGAAGTGGAGCATCATTCTCCCTCTTCCTTTCATACTCTATGTATTGAAACATTCTGTACTCGAGTGACAAGTAGCTTCCTCTACTACAATATTCTATGTATCCATCTAGGGTCATTGGATACCAAGATCTTATATCTTAAACCTTTTCAAGAGTTCTTCTCGCACCCATCTGTGAGCTTGTCATCCTCAATAGGCTTTCATCTTCAACCTTGTAGCAAAAGCTAATATTTTCATCACTCTAGGTGATCTTCAATCTCCTCAGTTATATGTTATCCCATGGGTGCCTTCTGAGCTCATACAAGACCTTCTTTAATTTGCACACATGAGTCTGCCTGTCATGTGTCTTAACTTCCAATGGCTTCAAATGTCTCTTCGTAGTCTATGCCTTATTTTCGTAAGAAGCCTCGTGCGACGAATATTTCCTTGTATGCCACGATGTTGTCATCTACTGCATGCTGGATCTTGCAGATCCATATGGAAGATACTACATACTTCCCTTCAGGTCTCGATATCGCATCCTAGACATCATTCTTCTTGAACCAGTACTCTCCTTCCCTTTCATCTTGGCCACTTCTTCATAGCTGGAAGGCTCTGCATCAATGATGTCGCTCAACAGTGTCACAGAACTAGAGTGTCTGAGACGTCTTCCTTCTTTGAAAGTATCGTCATATTATTCTTCATCTTGGATTATTAGAGTGAATCTTGAACTGTCGTCACTTGTTCTTTGGAACAAGTCTCATCCTTCTTTTCTTGTAGGCGATTGTACGCTATCTTTCCTACAAGTCAAATGCATTAGTTGTATGGTTAGAAACATTTCATAAAGCATATTCATAATGGAAAATTATTATGCATAAAGATATAATCATGTAACTATTTTAGCCAATACAACATTCATCCATATCTCACGGAAACTTTCTAAATGCCTTCCGTCTCTACCATGACATCATTGAGATTGTGCACTAATCCAATATGTGAGAAAAGAGGTTTCATTATAGATAAGTAGCAATGGAGAGTTTATAGCACCATGAGCTACTTACCCATCACATGCATATTAGCAGTATACTGTCATTAATGCAAACATTCTATCATGCATAACACATCAACTGAATATAGACAAATGCATAACAAAACAATATCATGAAATGACAATTGATTACTTATCTTTTATTCGTTCCATGAGTAGACTCCTTCTTGAGCCTTCATCTTCATCATATTCTTCATTCATAACAACATCATTTCTTATCCAAATGGTAAGATGGATAAGAGGTTCTTCAAGAATTGAGTTCTTCATATTCCTTATCGCTTGAGGGATCTTCTTTGAATTGTGAGCGCTTGTTCTTCAGTTGCTCCCATCTTCTCTTCTCTTATTATGAGTCGAGCTTCTTCTTGTGTGCACATTTCTACTGAAGGTAATCACGTCCTTTTGGCACACATTCCTTGAATGAATGAATCCCATGATCTTGGGAGGCCATTCAAAATATCTTATTCTTCAAGGGTGACACATGAGGGATGAGATGATCTTTAATAGAATCTGCAATGATTCTCTTATCTCTAGCCTTAGCCTTATTTCCCTCTAGCTCTTAGAAATTCCTTACTGAAATACTGTTCTAAGTCAATTTCTTCAAGGATCATGTAGGTCCGATTTGAGGTGTCTGTCCTAGTTCCGGATCTGGTTGATCTAGGGTTTTTCAAATAAATCCTAATTTTCAAAACTTGGAATTTCAAACTTCTGGTTGGATAGAAATATAGGCATCTTCAAGGAGATTTTTCCAATGTACTTTTTTTTTTTTTGAAAAAGTGGAGGGAAGTTCCCAGAACAGGAAGACCTAGTTTTCCAATTTCTTCTACAGAAATGCTTGATATTGTTTATGCAGTACATCTGAAATTACTGCTCCTCTATGTCTGAAAATTCTCACTGAGGTAGCCTCGTCTGTCCTCTTTCCAACACCGCATGTTTGAGAAGAATTGGTTTCACCAATTGGGACTTATGATAGTTTTACCAAGGTGACTTATTTCAGGATTGTTCATCATAGCAAACTTGTACATACTTCCATGTGTCACTGTTTCATCATCAAGGTCTGAAACTTTTACTACATAAAGTACAGTCCGTTCCCTATCTGGAACATCTTGGAAAAATTTCATTTGGACCTTCGTTAGCCCGAGATATAGCAATTCTCCCTAGGTGTCTTGTTTAGGGATGAATCCAGGGTGAGGCTGGAACCCTGATTTGGAGGAATCATATCTCCCAGGATATAGCGAATATGAGGCTGAAATTGTTACACAGTGTTCAACACAAAATTTTCATCAGTCTATAAAAATTTCGACTGCTGAGCCTTCTCCAATCTCAAGATAGAGAGAATGTACCAAAACTACTAGTTTTAGTATTTTAGGGTTTTCTGGTCCGGGGTCAAATTAGGGTTTGACTTTCCCGGAGTTTTACCCAACCAAAAATTTCGATCTTGGTATCTAAATTTTGATTTTGAGGAGGAGAGAAATCCTATGCTGGGATCACTCAAAAATTCATCTTTTGTGAAAATCCCTAATTTCCTGCAGCAGTGAGTGAAAATGCTCGGAATCAAATTCTGCTTCGACAGAAAGATGCGCCCTTCAATGGAGAGTTAACCTAGCTTCCTTTTGTTGATGATCTATGGAGAGAGACCCAAAAAGTAAGAAGCCCTAGCTTCTGTAGTTGCACAGTGTCTTCTTCTCAGGTTAGCTCTGATACCATGTTAGATTTTTATCATTTAATCAATATGATCTAGGATCTTATCTAAGAGAATAACATGCACAACAATAATCACAAGAGACAAGAGACACAAAAAATTTTCCTTGGGGAAACCATAAAGGATAAAACCCCACAACTTCCTTAGAGATAGAATGAGCACCAATGGAAAAAGTAAAACCCAAAGACAGAAAAATGATCTTCGACAGTTGCTCTCTCTCTCACTTGTGCGAGCTCCTCTTCTCTCACTCATGCACTACAGTTGAGTGAGTGTGTGTATCAAATAGAGAGTCTCACTCTCTATTTATACTTGTTTTCCACTTGAATTTTACTCTTACATGGATGACTTCTCTAGGAGAGTCTAATAACCCTAATACCACTTAATTATGGGGACTATTGCCCCGACTTACAATCGGAGGGTTAACCTCAACTCAATTGTGGGGACTATTTCCCCGACTTACAATGGAGGGTTAACCTCAATGACTTTACATGACTTTATTATATTAATGATTCTCCCGATAGGAACATCGGGGTACAATGAAATACAATATAAGATATACAAGTGAATACATTCCGAAGTTACAAATACATCAACAAGTACATATGGTGGTGTAATGGAAAGACCCAAATCATGGACTTGGTCTACTCTATTTAATCTATTCCATGTTACTATGCGTAAAGGGCTAGTTGCCTCACTAACACTACTCTTAGTAATTTGCTTCTTGCTTGCCTCATTTTCTCCACCAACCTTGATGTTACCCCCCATTAGATCTTCCTAAAATGTTGATTTCCAATATCTAATATGTATAGATAACTCTTTCTCATTTGTGAATATGCTGCACATCATTGGAGAAAGGGTTGATTAGTTAGTACCTACCCATTTATACATATTTGACATAACCATTCTACCCATGGATCCTTGGGTTGTCTTACATCTCAACCTATGTGACAAGGTTCTTAGTTGTGTCATTCATGCTTTTCAAGCCATGGGATGTTAAGTTTCAAGTGGTTTTATACTTTTCTCTCTTCCAATCTATTGAAGTTGTCTTTATATTATGTTTGTTAATACCGCTAATGATTCACCTTTGAAGCTTATTTATGGTTGTTTCTAGATTCATTTTTTGAGTGAGAAGAATACTATCAAAGTTTTGTTTATGTTGATGCTCAATCCCAAGCTCCTTGTACACTGATCTAAGGCCTCTAAGTGATCATGTAGGTTGCAAAATGTCCTTATTGTTAGTGTCATACCATCGACATACAACAAAATATTTATGATAATCCCTACCATGATGACCCCTCCTATGTGTTTCATATTTATCCACTATTGTAGCTTATCTATGTAAAGATCGGATAGTGTTGGGGGGGGATCACATTTCACCTTAATGTCACTATTGAAGCTTTCTAAAATTCCCTTTATAGTTCTAATTGTATCCTTTACCTACTCATATAACACGTGTACTGTTTCTCTGCAACCATTTGGGACCCTCAATTCCATCAAACTCTCTCATAGTTTGTTCCTGAGGATGGTGTCGAAGCCATTTTTAAAATCGACAAAACAAGACCATTGTTCGCATAAATGCCTTACACAAAGTCATCATGAGTAAAACTTAACAAAACGAACACGGAGATTAGAGAATAAGCATAAACTCTGCAATAGAAGCAGAATAGGCTAAAAACTAACCAGTTTACAGCCCTATGGTAGGGAAACCAAATATACGCAAAGATTTCTAAAACAAAAGTTGCTCCAATAGAGCACAAAAAAGAAAGAAGCTTTGAGTTAGTCAGCTAAGACGAGCTATACAATGTATTTCCCAAAGCGAACAATAGTTGCATTCACTGACATTCATAGGCTAGTGATGATTTTTGTAAAAACCCACAACCAAGGTTTTCAAATGTGCATAATGTAAGAGGCACTCACGACCATCTTCATCTCCTTGGGTTTTACAAGATCCAAAATAGTAGCACAACAGGATACCACCGTTGGAGCCATCACCCCATTGTGAAAAGGTAAATGACCACTGACAGGATAAGATGAGCACCTCTATTGTTGTGTTGACAACTGCAAGGGGGCTCAGCTAGAGCTACGTCGTCCAGAAAGCCACCTCCATCCGCACCCAAGGACGTTATCGCTGCCACACTGGGTCATGTGGAGGCGTGTATGTGCTCCGCAGGATAAGCCACTCCATTATAACACCAATGAGTTGCCATCATTCATACCACAAGGATCCACAACCTCGTCGCTACTGCAAATGAGCTAGAAGAGGCTCAATTCACTACAGGTTGTTGTGCAAGGGCGCCTTTGCCTCTCCACTGGGAATGAAACCACTAGATAAACTCTCCCAATCAATTGTATTCGCAACCTTTCAGAGGAAAATAGGTAGCAGCTAAGGTTGGAACCCTAACCGCCTGATTCAAGGAATAAGAGTTTCTACTCTCAAAACTACTCACAACAATGTTTTGTTTTGATTTTAAACCTTTTGAACTTGTACCATCCGTTCTCTTTATATGTGAAATGATAAGATGGTATTGAATAAAACATAAGGAAGATTTCTTACCAATATGGGTGTCGCTGTTGAATAAAACATAAGGAAGATTTCTTACCAATATGGGTGTGGGTGTGGCTCTTGAATAAAACATAAGGAAGATTTCTTACCAATATGGGTGTGATTAAAACTATCTTTTTCACTTTGTTTTGATTTTAACCCTTTTGAACTTGTACCATCCGTTGTCGTTATGTGAAATAATAAGATTCCTTGTCCATATGGGTGTTGAATACCAATATGGGTAGGAAAAATTATTGCCAATATGGGCGTGATTAAAAGTATCTTTATCATAAGTGAAAAGTTTACTTTCTAATTATATTGGTCATTATTTTGAAATTAATTGTGCAATGTATGCTTATAATTACACGCTTGGTAATTAAGAGAATACCGTGTAATGTATGACAATATCATGACCTTGGAAGTATCCATTTCTATCATTATTATACTCATCAAAGAAAAGTACCTTTTAGTTGCCTTTCACAACATTCCTTCTACATGTTTTCTTTCTCGATAAAGTAGTTAGAATCTATGAACCAATATAGGATATTATACAATTTATGAAATCATTTTAATTCTTAGTATATATCTTTTTATTATAAATTTTTTGAAAATAATGGTTGGAAAAAAATATATTAATGATTTTTATAGATTTTTTATATGAATTAATGTTTATCTTTTACTTTTACGTGTCTTTAACGAAATTTTGTCTTTGCCCAGTAAAATAGTTTCAATACGGTTATCTTCCCTTCCAAAAAAACATATTTCCTCTTCACAAATAAAAAAACAAGATTAACAAGTTTCAACCATTTTTACCGTTTTACCATTTAAAAAAAATGTGAATAATTTTGTTAACATTAAATTGTAAACTTTCAAGCCCAGGAAACTGAGTCGGCCCGGAAAGTCCACGCTCAAGGAAATATTTGGAAATATCAGGCATGCTATTTGGAGAAGGTTTCTTCAACTTTCCATAATTGTTTTATGTATTACAAGTGCTTTACGTTATTTCTAAATTTTGTTTTTAATTTTTTTCCAAAATTTATAGTAGTAAGATGCAGTGATCAAAATGGAATTTTTCCTGGGCTTTCCACGGGTCTTTGCCCTTTTAAAAATATATTTTTAAAAATACATTTCAAATAAAATTGAGAGTTTTAAATTTATTATTTATTATTGAAAGAAACAAATTATTTATAATTTAAAAAAAAAATACTAGATAATAAATAATCCTTCAATCTTTTTTTTTTAAAATATGTATGATATTTAGGTTCATATTATCTAATTAATTAATTATATCATTTAATTAATTGACTTATATATATTTCTCCTTTTAGAAATTTAGACATTAATTTTTTTGTTTGAGGAAAGTTTCAATATTTGAACTTTGGAAAGAAGTTTTTTCTAATTCAAACTTTGGCTTTGATTTTTATGTTTGAGGAAAGTTTTGATATTTGAATTTTGGAGAGAAGATTTTTCCTTAAAATTTTTGTGGAGTTGAACTATCATTTTTATTTGTTGGTTAGCACTATGGCATTTTTATGAGAATTTGAGTCTGGCACTCATTTGGAGAAGACAACATCCACTCCAGTCTAACTTCATTGAAAAAGATGAGGTGATCATAAATTGGTTTGAGGTGATCTACTATTTTTCATTCATTTGTAGCATGCATGTTGGATGGATTTCAATAGCAAAAAAAGACCATTCTTCAAAGTTGAAGGCCCTTTCCACACTTTAGAGACTATAAATCCCTTACAGAAGTAAGTCAAGTGTTTTGAAAGCTTACTAATTGTGTTTTGATTAAATTTATTAGGTTTTTGAAGTTGTTTATTTCTAGATTAATCTAAAGTAATGGATGCCAATTAAAAAACAAAACAACAATATAAAAAATAAAATATAAAAAATAAAAAGAAGATGTAATCTCTCACCTTGATGCATTTTGATATAACAGTCAGATTAAGATATCTTTAAAAATCCCAATGCTTTCAATTAGAGCACCAATTGCAGAATCCAAATGAGGAATGCATTTATAATTTTTTTAAGACTTTTGTGGACTTTAGATTGTTGAAATAGCAAAATTTGCTATTAAAATTGAGATTATAAATTCAAAGACTGTGTCATTGCATTATATTCTTAGTTATAGTATAATCAATAAATAAACTTGCTCTTGCTTAATAAAATGATACAGTAACCAAGAAACATAAAGATTAGCATTGTTAGGCCAAAGTCATATTTGGAAGGAATGGGAGGGTTTTGTGAGAGGAAAGGAACCTTCACAAGGTCTAATTGGAAAGTGCTACTTGCTTGAGTTTACAAATTTTACATGGCCACCTTTCCACTTTTATAAGGCACATTTTTCACATTGTTAATCTTGAAACCTTAATATGTTATTAAGTTTTTATTATTATGAAGTATGTAATTAATTACCTAGTTTCAATTAAAATACAATTATTTTTTGAGCTTTTCAACATTGAAGGGTTTGATAAATATATGTCCTTCAATATGAAATTAAAACTTGTCCTTCAAATTTGATTACCCGTAGGATGTGCAACAAAATTGTTAAACAAAATTGTTAATTTTTTACAAGTAAAAGGATATTATGTAATAGAGAATAGTAGGCTCTTAGTTTCTGCTAATGTTCTGGTTTCTCTACATCATAATTTTCTAAACTTTACTAAATATAGTTTTAATGAAAATAGTACTAGTTCCTTACAAAAATACATTAAATAGTAAGTTTAATAGAGTTAATAATTTTTTAAGAGAAAATCACCAATAGATTTTTATTATTTATTTGATAAGGAGAAAAAGTAACTTAATAGATTTTTATTATTTATTTGATAAAGAGAAAATGTAACTTAAAGCCTGCCTTGACTAAATATTTTCATAAATAAACATGGAAGCAAATAAATTAAAAGAATTAAAAATGTAAAAATATAATTAAGAATTTATTAAATAATAAGAGGAATTAAATATGATGACGTGTAAAAAAATTATCATTTAAGATGAATTTAGATGTAGATGAAGAAATGGATGATGATATTTTGATGTAAATATCATATTACAATATTTTAATTTTTATATTAGATGTGTATTTCAAATCTTTCTCTTTCACTTATTGTTATTTATAGAATCAAAGAAAGCTTATTGCTTATACATCTTGGCTATATACTACTAAACAGTAAAATGTGACTCAATATATACTACTAACCAGTAAGTATAACCAAGTAAAATGTGACTCAATATATACTACTAACCGGTAAGTATAGCCAACTATTGTTTACAAATCATTCTTCAACAACATGGTAGCACAAAACTCCCATAACAAATCATTCTTCAACAACATGATAGCACCAAACTCCCATAAGATATATGAAGGTCTACATATAAAGGAACCAAAACAACCTACAAGGGACATTACTTCCAATAAAAGAACAAGCAAACACTCATCTATTCAAGGATGTGAAGAGTAGAATTAGAGACCACAGTACCTCCCTTGTATTCCTCCATGAACAAAATACCTTAAGGATTGTCCAAAGCTCTTTTGGGCAGCTCATTATAGTATGATTATGTTCTCTAAAGATGTGATTATGTCATGTGAAGATGTGATTGAAGCCCACATAATTGAACTTTAAGATAAGAGCAACAAGCTATTTATATCTATATTTTATATAATTCATGTTCAATAAATACATTTAATTTATCTTTTGCCACATCATAACTAATATATATTTTACCTTTATATCAATGCCATAAATGTTTTTGGTATTCCTCTCCTATTGCCGCAAACAATGTCTCTTTCACATATCTTTATAAAAAATACACATTACTAAATCAATAAACCTAAAATCTATTCATTTTGGAATTGTTTTTGTGATAATCTTTTTTCTAACAATGAGGTGAGACATCTCACCAAATACTATCCCCTCTCTAGAAAACAATGGTGTTTGTATTGTTGAGTAAATGCATATGCAAGAGAAGAATGCCTATATCTGATTGCTAAATGGGAAAATCGTGAATGACAGAAAGGAGCAAATGATCGATTCATAACCTAGAACAAAGGATAAATGAACTAGCTTGATCATTAATGCTTTTACAAAAGGAGGAACTCGGACATGCATCGATATGGATGACCCTAATCAAACGAGGATCTAAAAAAACGTGTCGAAAACCCCAAAATTTGATTCAGCACAACATAACAGATTCTTCAAATATGTTGTTGACTAAATGCATATGCAAGAGAAGAATGCCTATATCTTATTGCTAAATGGGAAAATCGTGAACGACAAAAAGGAGCCAATGATCAATTCATAACCTAGGACAAAGGATCAATGAACTAGCTTGATCATTAATGTTTTTACAAGAGGAGGAACTCAGACATGCATCGATATGGATGACCCTAATCAAGCGAGGATATAAAAAAATGTGTCGAAAACCCCAAAATTTGATTCAGCACAACATAACAGATTTTTCAAATATGCTGTTGAGATGTTTCAAAATATATCTACACCCACAACCCCAAAAGTTGCATGAAACACTTAACACTGAAATTCACATCTAAAACAACATCCAAAACCCCAAAAGTTGCATGAAACACTTAACAATGAAATTCACACCTAAAACAACATCCAAAAAGTTAAAAAAACCTCTGTGAAACTGAAATCTTAAATTTATAAAAATTATTCATTTATAATTTCACTTGAAACTCAATATTTATCCAACCAAACTTACTTATAACCCACCTAACCAAACTTACTTATAACCCACCTTTAAAAATAATAAAAGAAATTCTTAAATATGAAAAAATAAATAAATAATAAGACTTCAAAACCAACACATATATTTTACCCTTTTATCAATTTAAGAATGGTCCACATAACATGGTGGGACCCATATTTCTCCAATGAAATTTCTAATCAAACTTGAGATTAAAAACTTAATGAGGCATACGAAGGCTCAGTCCACTCCTCCTTTAAAAACTTAATGAGGCATACGAAGGCTCGGTCCACTCCTCCTTTATATGCTTTGTTGTTATTCATTGGAAATGGGTCCATGCATGCCATCGAAATTAATTGATGTTCTCTTAGAGTCAAAAAGACGATGGTACAATATTGTTTTTTAATTATTCTGCCTTGTCTTCACTCTCTTCTAGTAAGATGCCAACAGTTTCTACGCTTTGGATTTCTATGAATCCTCATCTTTTCAATCCTGTTTTGGACAAGTGGGAATCCTCATCTTTTCAATCCTATTTTGGACAAATGGCACTAGTGGATGAGAGAGTAGAAGTGGAACTCAAATGAAGTAGGATGACTTTAACAAGTTGTAAAACCTTGCCGCTTTGGATTTCTATGAATCCTCATCTTTTCAATCCTATTTTGGACAAGTGGCACTAGTGGATGAGAGAGTAGAAGTGGAACTCAAATGAAGTAGGATGACTTTAACAAGTTGTAAAACCTTGCCATGTGGCATTAGTGACTGGAGAATAGGCCTGGAACTCCACTTGGTTAACATGATGACTAAGCCATATGTAAATCTAAGCAATAAAATATCCCGGCCTTTTAAAAGCTCTGCTTCTCCACCACTTACTAAAGCTTACCACTAAAAGGCTTTCTTGTTCTCTTTGAAGAAGAAACTAATGACTCTCAAAGGTTTATGAGGATGATATGTTTCTTGATTAATCAACGAGATTTGGCTGACCAGGCTATTGAAATAAAATAAGCCAGCCTTCACGCAGAACGAAGGATGTGATTCACATGATCATGAAAAAAAGCAGTTAGTTAGCAGTTTAGACGGGCAATAAACCTGCAAGAAATGTAAATGTATATATATATATATATGTAAAAGAATGAAGGGACTTCTGAGCAACTTGCAAGTAAATGTGTTGAAGAATCAGGGCTTGCAATTGCCTACTGACATGACATTGCCGGTCTACACGAATGTCATGTCAGAGGAAGGGTGTGATTCTGTTAACAGTTTGCGTTGATGAATGTGCAAAATCCAAGGCTTAGAACTTGAAGCACCAGCATTTTTCTGCCTTTTTGGGTGTTTTCATGGTGAAACCTCATTGACAAATATACTTGCTTTAAACCTTTGATAAGTCCCGCTCCCGACTGTAGGAGAGCAGCATGCACCCTGTATGTGATCTAGAGGTGAATGTCAATGGAGAAGAAACATTCTTCGTAGACAAGGTATGCGAATCACATCCTTCTGTTTTGCTTTGATGTGCTTTTTTTGCACCGAAGCAAGGTGCTCTGCAACTTGCTTTACTTGCATTTCAAGTTTTCTTCAGCTCTTGGGGCTTCATAGATTGAGAGTTAAGATGGGGTTTATGTATGTTTTTTTTGGGTAGTGGGTATGTTGAAATGGATTGATTGTTATTTTTTGGGTGGCGAGTATGTTGAGATGAATTGAGAATGTGATTGGATTTCTTGCAGAAAACACTGATTTCCTTCTCAGGGAGGCTGATCAAGTTGTTCAACAAGGCCGCAACAGCAGCAAGAGGTCAAGGAGGGCGAGTGAAGTCATACAAAGTAATACTTCATGATTTACCAGGAGGGGCCGAGGCATTTGAGCTGGTGGGCAGGTTCTGCTACAATGGGATCCACGGTATTGAGATCACGTCCACCAATATATGCAAGCTTCGTTGCGTGGCCGAGTATCTGGAGATGACAGAAGAGATCCAAGAAGGGAACCTAGTGAGCCGGACTGAAGACTTTCTGAAGGGCTTGGCCTTCTGGAGTTGGCGGGAACTGATAAACGCATTGAAGGACTGCGAGGCCATGGTTTTGACAGCAGATACTACAGGAATTATTCAGAGATGTATTGATGTACTCATAGAAAGAATGAATGCTAACTGTGACTGCAGTCCCGCTTCGTCTTCTCCTGATAGTGTTGGGGTTCGGTATTCTTGCGATACAAGAAGCTCTGAGAACTCAAAAACTAAAACGGGTTGGTGGTTTGAAGATCTGTCGTCGTTCAGTATGTATCTTATGGAAAGAATTGTTAAAACCATGATTGCGCACAAAATGGATAACTGGGTTATCAGCAGATTTCTTTCGCACTACCTCAAGTCTGCCTTGCCCATGCTCGGCTACAGCTCCATATCCCCCAAAAAGAAATGTGGGAGGGATGAGCAGATTATGTACCGCTATACCCAGAAAGTGCAGAGAGAGGTTGTGGAAACTGTTGTGAGTTTGCTTCATTCTTTGGAGAGAGCAGCAGTCACATGCAGGAACTTGTTTGGGATTCTGAGGGTGGCCATTGTGTTGAGTGCCTCTAAATTATGTATGAAACAGCTTGAAACAATGATTGGATCACAGTTGGACCATGCTACATTGGATAACATACTCATTCCTGCACCCCATGGGATGGGTTGCCTCTATGATGTGGATCTTGTACTCAGATATGTGCAGATTTTTCTCATGGAACAGGTGATGGTTTCTGTGCCTGAATCACCCACTGGTGCCGCAGAACCCACTTCTGGCATTTGCTGCCAGAATCAGCTGAAGAGAGTATCTAGCCTCATGGACAAGTATATTACAGAGGTTGCCCCGGATGTAAATCTCAAGCCCTCCAAATTTCAGGCGCTCCTTGAATCTTTGCCAGATGATGCCAGAGATTCTTGTGATGTGCTTTACAGAGCATTGGACATGTATCTTGAGGTAAGCCATAGATGGTTTCTGAAATATATATTCTAAATAGCCATAGATACCATCACCAAATTTTCTAAGTTACTAACGTTGTTTTATAATTATGCTGGAAAGAGTTACAATTAAATTCTTTGATGTGACCTGAATTATTACCAGCAATAATAGATCTTAATAGGAATCCACAATCATACAAATGTGCTCATCAAACTAACATGATTAGGTACAATAAGTTTTTTTCACTTTTTGGTTTGGCCTGAATGAATACTATCAATGTGCTAATTACAAATGGGTCATCATCACACAAAAAGGTTCTGTGACTTCAACCTAAACAGGTTTTTACATGGATAGGCGTTTAAATATTATCTGAGATTTTGGAGAGTGGATCAACAAGATTAACTTGAGTGTAACAATTGTACAGACGAGATTCATTTCATGGTCGTCGTATCTTGTTATATTTAAATGCATCTTGATAAAGATTTAAATAAACAAAGAAAGGGTCGCGATTCATTTCATGGTGGTTGTATCTTGTTATATTTAAATGCATCTTGATTAAGATTTAAATAAGCTTAAGTTCAGTTAAAGGGTGGTTAAAGAAGGGGTTTTTTTTATTAACTCGCACAGCCACAAGTAAAGTGGTGGGTGAACACAGATAGGTGAAACACCCAGACTAAGATTAGCTATATATTTATTATTTATGGATACAATAATTATTTAACCATTTAACTAAGCCCATTTAAATCTTAATCAAGATGCATTTAAGTATAACAAGATACGGCGACCATTAAATGAATCTCAGCTGTACACTTGTTATACTCTGGTTAATCTTGTTGATACGCTCAAGGAAGCCCAAAATCTGAAATAATATCTAAACGCCTTAGTATGTGTTTTATGTTTATATTAATTAGTTTAATGTTTAAGCCTTAAGGTATACCATAAATGGATAACTATAACAATCTGGTGATTAGTTTAGTGTTTAGCCTTTATTTAACAACCTGCTATCTCCACAAAACTAAGTTTCTGGCTGGGTCTATCAGTGTTCACTGGCCACTTTACTTGAAACTGTGATAGTTTAATCTAACTCAAATAAATACCAGAGTCTGGTTATTTCAATTGAACTCAAATAAGCATGCAAAGGCAAATTAACAGGCCTTTACTGTTTGTCTCACCTTAAGAACAAGGTTACTATTCACCTCCCCTCACTGGGGAGGTGATTTAGAGAGTTCTGGAGGTCATGGGGATTGCTATGAGTGGAATTATAAATGGGTGAGCCACTGAGCACCCATTAACCGTGAAAACGTGGGTGCTTAAAAAGCACCGAGTGTTGTTTGAGTTCCAGCTTCAGCTACCCAAGATCAAAATCAAACAATATAAATGAGCTATTTCATGTTTGTCTGAATTAGTGTAAATAGGTTCATTAATCTAGCCTGAGTGAATATTGTAAATGGTTTTTTAAGAATCAAGCCAAATTGAAAATATGTTTGTGAATTCTGTTCATGGCACTAAAATCAGGTTCTTTAATCTGACCTGAATCAATACTTGCAATGGGTCTTTGGTGCTTTTAACCTCAACCATTACTAATATATTGTCTGAATAAGCCTTTTGCATAATACTCAGACAATATATTTGTAATGGTTCAGGTTAATCAGTGCTTAAAACCCAAATAATACAAAAACGTTTTTGGTGAATGTATTCGTACCAGCTATATTCTTTATTCTAACCTGAACCATTACAAATATATTGTCCGAGTAAGCCTGCATTGATATGAATAGGTTCTTTAAACTGATTTCATATGAATTGGTTTGGTGTTGTATGAATCATATGCATGCCTTCTATATGGTAGCCTAAATGAATACCGTACATTTTCGTGAATTAAGCGTCAATCAGTTTAAAGTAATTCCTAGCTTAGCATGAGAGAATATGCCAAAGTTCCTTGAATCAAGATCAAAATCTTAGAATGTGTTTCATTATCAATGAGGCTTTTAGCCTGACCTGAATCTATACCAATTGGTTCTCTGACTATGCATGAGACAAATGCAAAGAGTCTTCTCATGTTTATGCGGGACAGCAATTGTGGATTCTTTGAATAAAACCCAAATTCCTTAACTCGGTTCATTAATGTAGCCTCAATCAATGCCACTAAGTTCTTTGAATTTAAGTTGAAGTCAGAAGTTAAGGCCATAAGAAGTTTTCAGAAAATATGAATCAATACAATTGGGTTCAGAAAATATGAATCAATACAATTGGGTTCTTTGAAATAAGCCTGAAAATTAAGCCTGTATCAATAGCCATGGTTTCCTTTGTCTGGCCTGAAATGTGCGTAATATATTTGAGCTAGAACAGACATCTCAACAATGGGTTCTTCAGCTTACAAGGAAACTTCCATTGATTTTTTAGAATTGAAGCTAAATCATTACAGCTGAATTTGTTTAATAGAGGTTGGTTTCCAGAAATTGTGATTGTCAGAATATGTGCTACTTGTTAAAAAAGTCCTTGAATATGATTCTCTGCCTACTCAGAATTATCTAAATTTGTTTATTTCAACAGGTACACCCAACATTGTCTGAAGAAGAAGAAATGGGACTTTGCAAATCAATCAATTACCAGAAGCTTTCCTTTGAAGCCAGCAAACACGTTGCAAAAAATTCCCGATTTCCATCAAAAATAGCAATACAGGTCCTGTTGTTGCAACAAGCAAAGCTTAGAAGCACACTTAACAGTTATTATATGAAAAGTACAGATTCCTCTTCTTCCGATAGTGATGGCAGCATGCATTTTCCCCATGAAGAAGTTACATGCATTAGCCCAGTGATTTTGTACTCAAAAGAGCTTGATTACAGTTCTGTGGTTTGCGAGGAAAATCAAGAGTTGAAGGCAGACCTGCAGGGAATGCAGTGGAGATTGAGGGAGTTGGAAAAAGTCTGCAAAAAATTGCATTCTCAAATGTCAAGACTCGCTAATCTCAAACTTAAAAACAGCAGCAGCCGAACCAACCATAGATTACCAAAGTTGTGTTCATGATGAGGCGTAAAAGACATGCAATTCAATTTCAACATGAATGATTCATCCTGTACAATAAATATAACATGTGGAAACTATTGCATTGGTTAAACAATGTATATTTCACAAAATGATTATTTAGCATCCTCTGATCCTCTACTCACTCGAGAGAGACATCTGGCTTCAGGACGCTCATGCAAACCTGGTACCTAAGATCAATATCTCAATGCTCAATTGATGGTTTCATTTTAAGATCAATATCTCAATGCCCAATTGATGGTTTCCTTTTCTTACATATTGACATGTTAGTTAGCCAAAGCTTGTTGCTGATGCAGAAAATAACACAAGGAAAACTAACCTCGGGAACTGAGGAAGGGAGGTTGGGAATGTTGAAAAGAATTGTATGCATAATTATTTCATTGTATATCTATTAAGGAAAGGAAGGGTTGGGTTTAAAGGAAAGAAAAATGTTTGAGAGAGAGCGCATTGAACTGTAATCCAGAAGTTTCCAGCAAATGCACCTCAAACATATTAATAAAATAAATACTTTTGGCTTTCAAGCGCCCTAAACCTGTTCACAGCTTTCCTTTCTGATAAGTTTTAAGAGAAATTGGACAATACTTGGAGAGAAATGTAGAGGAACATAATAAAAAGAGTATAAACTTGGAGAGAAATGTAGAGAAAGATAATAAAAAGAGTATAAATCTTAACTATCAGCATAGATTATCGGCTTCAGAGATCGAGAGAGGTTAAACATGATCTGGGCATTGTTTAAGGATAAAAATAGATTTAGGCTAATTTATTTTAATTAATATTTTAGTTGGACATTGTGTTTTGAAGATGAGAAAAAATCTTCCATTTTAGTTTAGAAGATTTATGTTAATTATGAATTGAGTCGATCATTTAAAATTGATATGAGTGTAAATAAAAATTAAGGAAACTATATATATAAATTTTATTTGTATAAGTTTGGTATTTTTTTATAAAGAAGTTTTAATGTTAGGTATATCACACTTTTTCTATAATATGTATATAGATTTTTATTTTTTTGTCTATATATTTGGTTAATAAATAATATTATTATTGTCATTATCTGTGCTACACAAAGAAGTGGCACGTCTCTTTTATAACTATTTTGTAATGTATGTTACCACCTAAGTTGTACTTAGTGGTTTTTTATCAAGTGAGCCTGGTGAACCGGACAAGGATAACTTGTTCGAACTTTAGAAGACCTTCAGTCTTGCTTCTGGAAAGCTTTGTTGTACTATATCACATGTTCATACCCCATGGGGGAATTGTAATAAATGTTCTAGCATGATAGTGTCTATAATAGACTCGGTCTCTTAGACTTTATTTGTCAATCCGATCAGCCTAGGGTGTTTTTTCCCATGGTTATTATTGGTTGTTGAATAAACGACTGATAATTTTTGAGTTTTTCACTCCATACCTCCAAAGTTGGGGTGGTCGGCTTGGCATTTAGGCCTATTGAGGTTATTAGAGTCTATGTGTCAATGTATAAACATGTTAGGCATCATGGTCGAGTCATATGAACATGTCTAAGTCCCCCTAAGTTTTTTCAATTTTTTAAATTTTTTCAGTGTTTTTTATTAAAATTTAATTTTTCCAAAACTTAGGCTATTTTTTAATAGTTTAATTGGAAAAATTGGTTTTGTAATAAAAGTGGGCCAAATAATCAGTTTCAATCATGTAGGTGCTCATTTTCAAGCTAAGAGCACCATGTAAACCCATGGTCCCACTTTTTCCTAGTTTTGAGTGATTTTCCATCACTCAGGTCAGAAAGCCCCAAAAAATCAATTATTGATTATTTTAATTAATAAATTGATGAACAAAGGAGAAAATCCAAAATCCTAGATCAGTGGATTCTCAGCTGATTTGATTGAAATCAGTCAGATCTAGACCAGATTGACTGGATCTGACAAATCCTTGACTGGAGGAGGTGATCTGGACAGACCCAGAGTTGAACTTTAGCATCCTTTATGGGGAATTTCGTCCTCCCTCTCTCCTCCACACGTTTGGGCTCATCTGGATGAGTTTTGCTGGATGCTTCGGTCAACAGGTTGAGGTGTCAGTCAGATCAACTCTCCGATTGACAGTTGCACTCAGTGAGACTCAGATCTGGCTCAATTAGACACAGATCAGGCATTGATGGACTCTCTTTCAGCTACAGTGGTTTGTCTCCTTGGGATTTGCGCCCCCCCTGGGCTAGATCTCCTATTTTTTGTATAAATAAAGCTCAGGCTGCCTCTTCCAAGTAGTTAGAGTTGGATTGAGGAGCTGTTGCTGTTGTAATACTGTGTAATATCTTTTGCTATTGGAAGAAAGTGAAGCTTTGGAGTCAAGATGGTGTCATGTCATTGTATGTGTGGATGAGCATTGCCATGTTTCACTGAGGTAACCTGTATCTATGTGCATAATTTGCTGATTGTTTGTGGATTCATTGCTAAGATTGATAATAAGTTTATTATAATCTTGATAGGAAAGGAGTCTGTTAATAAGTTTATTGGCCATCTCTTTCCTTTTTGATGCATGTTTAGAGATCTAGATTCAACATGTTTTATAAGTTTATATGCATGTTATTCTGAAATCTCTATGTATGTGTTAACCAGATCTCACAAGTATTTTGGCAAGTGTTTGGATCCAGTTGCAGGTTCCTAGCTTGGAGAGGATTTTGATCTAGTTTGCTTCTTCACTCTCTCCAAAACCATTCAAAGGCATAGTCCCTCGACATTCCACCGGAAAGCTCCATGGTTGATCTTTGGGGCTTCCAGCAAAAATGCTCTTCGTTTCCTCTTCCTCTTTCAAATTTTTCTAAAATCAGTCCGGTTACTTGTTTGCAGCTTTAAAATTGCTTAGATCTATCAGTTTCAGAGTTCATATTACATAGATCTTGCTGCCTTAAAGCTCAATAAACTAGATTTCATTCCTAAAGAAAATTTACAAGCATTTTAGATCTAGTTTTAAGGAAAATTGTCATTTTTCAAGGCTGTGAAAGTAGATCTAAAACTTGGTGAATGCATGGTTGTTTCCTTAGAATCTAAAAAGTTATATTCAGCAATTTAAGTGCTTCATATTGGCTGCACCAAAAGCAGGCCAAGATCCCAAGGAAAGCTTGCTTTCCTTGGTTATTTTTCCGCTTCATTAAAACTAGTTTTAACTTAGAATTTTTGGGTAAAACGTTTGTTCATCCAAGTACTTTTGAGAATATTTAACTATGATAAGCTTACTGGTTTTTAGCAGGTGTGACAAAAAAGAGGAGGAGGCGCTGTCCGGAAAGCATTTTTGGACCATTCGAAACCCCCTAGGGGGTCTCCGTTTTCCATAAATTTCAATTTTTTGCAATTTGTAAACCTTTGGTCTCATTCCATATAAGGACCAAGTGGATTAATTTTAGTTTGCTGATATTGTAATTGCTGCTAATAAAAAGAAAAATCTTTTTGAATAAGCTCTCACCATCCCCCCTAGGGGGATTTGCGTCTGTGTCATTTTTTACTTTTTGTTCATATTTTTTTCAATCTAGTGTGGTTGTAATCTGCAGGGTAGTATACTTTGATTTATAATAATTTTCATATTCCATATCTGGTGGTTTCAAAATAATTTTAATACTCACCCCACGAGCCTCCTTTTGAGCCGAAAGGTGAAGAAAGGGTCATGGTAGTCTAATTAGAAAACTGTTGTTTGCTTTTCTGTTTATGCTTCATCTGCTATCATCATTTGTTTTAGTAATCATAATAAAATTAACCCCTCTTTGATTCCCTGATTGAGATCCACTTAGATCGAAAGAGGTTTCGGAAAGGGTTTTCTTTTTAACAAGAACACATATCTTAAAATTTACTAAAAATAACGAAGACTCCAGTGTGTATGCTCTGGACTTGGCTGCGGTTCGTCCGATCAGTTGAGCTGCATCAAAAGCACTTGAGTGACTAGAATAATTACGATTCACTCTCCCCAAATTGACAAACCATCAGGGGAAAATCCAACGCCTCGATCAAACCATTACGGTGGCAAAATACCCAAAGGAAGCGGGAACTCCTGAAAAGTGACCTCGGGGCGCCGATCTCTGTTACACCTTCGGGTGCATTATGAACAACAGCCTCAAAGACTCCATTCAACTCACATGTTCCTTGCAGGTAGCCATGACGATTTAATTTTGGACATACTTCAAGTACCCCCTGGGTATATCTAGAGTCCCCTCGCCTAAGTTAAATTACTACATTAATTTAAAATTAACCAAGATACAGTTGCACAACATTTATTTCAGCACTTGCAATCACTTTTAAAATATTTTCGACTCCATTTTTGGACTGGTCAACTGTTTATTTCTTTCAATCTTTATGCAATTGTGTGTCATTTCGTGCTTACTTGTGATTATCTTATCTGGTTATTTGTTATTTACAATTGTTAAGTCAAAACTCCTAAAAAACATACTCTTTAATACCATCATCATACTAAATAATTTTGCCTTAGTAACTTAATAGGGTATACCCCCTTGGCTTCGTTAGGAGTTGAGCCTAAACGGAGGAGTAAAAAACAAGGTGACAGCCTTGACTCGAGACTTGCCCCCAAGGACACACCGAGTGGCTTGAAGATTTCTGCCATGTAACCCAGGTGTGTGAAAGATGGCAACAATGTATATAATTAACTCAAAATTTTCCTTATGTCTTTCTTTTTTTCAAGTTAGCAAAACACAATTTAAGAAGATATTAATCAAAATAAATATTTTGTCATCTATTACAATGAAAGAAAAAAAGTTAAGTAGGTTTAGGGGTATGCTAGGAAATTATTTGGTTTTGAATTTTGTGGATATCTCTTGTTCATCAATTAAAATATTGAAAATACTTAAAATAACTAAAAGACAATTTAAAATACCCATTTAACTAAATATAATTAAATATATTGTGAATTACACTAAACACTAAAACTTTTTTCATTAAGATAAAAATGAAAAAATCTAAATACAAAAATTTATCAAAATATTGGAAAAATTTCAAATAACTAAAATACAACTTAGAAAAACAATTTAACTAAATATAACCTAACTATAGTTAAAACTAAAACTTTTAACCTAAATTGTATAATATTCAATCAACATAGAAATTTAAGAATATAAATACAAGAAGTTAGTTAAAGGCCATAGCTTGGAAGAATGCCACGTAAGGGTCTTAACACATTAAAATGATTTTTTTTTAACCTACAAATCATGGATTGACCAAAAGATGTGAACATTTGTATCTTGATCTAAAGCCCACATATTGATGATGAAAATTCTTAATGAAGATAACTAAGCCCACTTAATTCTACAAAGGATAGAGCAAGTAATGATAAGAATAATAATATTTATATCAATTGAAACATGTAAATAAACAATAATGTTGTTCACATGCAATATGGTCAAGAAATGATTGTTAACATGAATAGTTCACTCTTTTTGGTTGCTTCACTCATTCTTGACACTATTGTGTAGAGAGACCACCACCAATATTATAAATTGTCTATGTATACATTTAGTTTGAGTAATGTTATTGTTATAAAAGATGGGTTGCTTCACTCATTCTTGACACTATTGTGTAGAGAGACCACCACCAATATTATAAATTGTCTATGTATACATTTAGTTTGAGTAATGTTATTGTTATAAAAGATGGGTTATGGGTAATAGGAGGTTTAGTTTGTTGGCCCTCTTTGGATAAAACTACTTCTGTCAAAATCTTGATATGAAGGGTGGAGCCCATGCGTGAGGGAGAGGAGCACAAGGGTGATTGAGGCCCCAAGGGAGAGAGGTTGTGAGCTCGAGGTAAGTAGTAATGGTGAACCAGAGAATGAGGCAAATATTGGCCATATGGATGGAGACTATACGACAATAATTAAAGCTAATCTTGATGAATGGTGTGTAGAGGTGAACTCTATTCGTTATAATTTGAAAAAAGTTAATCTATTGTCAACCCTCTTTATGAGTGGCAGGTGTTTCCGAGGAATAGTAAATCCCATGATTGCAGTCACATTCACAATTACATTCTCTTTGATGACTTTGAGGCAAAAAAATCAATATCGGTTCTCACCTAATGGGCTTGGTGCTCCATGCCCAACCCTTTTCAGTGATCATGGAATTGCAACAAAAATATATTATTGAGAATCCTCTCATCACTAGATCTCTTAGTTTGGTTGTGTGGTGGCCGAGGACAAGGTTATGCTAATGTTTGTGGAGAGCCCTTAAATACACACAAGAAGGTTTGGATAACTATATTGATTGTGACCCTTCAATAGAAGTAGGGAAGGTACCCCACATTGATCATGGTTTGTTTTCCCTCATTGTTCCACCCCCCCGCTTTGAATCTATTGACAAGGAAAATGACATGTTAGATAATGTACAGTAGCCCTAACTTTCAGCTGAGAAGGTCAATGTGCATGCAAGCCCTAACCTTTATCATAATCCTTATGTTCGGGTTGCAATAAGTAGTCTGTGCCAAATCCTAATACCACTATGGTGAACCAACCAAACCCAAAGGAAAATTTCATTTTTTCATGAACTACAACAAGAAATATAAACTTCGAGCATAGGGGGTCATTCTATTTTTTTACGTTGGATGTCTAATGAATATTTTTAACAAATGAGTGATATTGAACTTAGAGACAAAGGGGATTCATTTGAACTCATATTAGGGCCTAGGATATAGGCACCTTTTCCTATGCTTCAACTCTGATTTCAACCTTGATCATTGTTCACATTATCTCTTATGGATTGAGTTCTTACAACTCCTTGTAGACCTCTTCCCTCTTGTGGATTTCTTCATCCAACGATTTGGTAAACTATTGATTCCAAATTGTCATACTAACTCCTTTTGTTCCAACCCAAGGGTCTGTGTAGACTCTATATCTAAAGTGTAATCATCCCCCCTTCATCTCAAATTTTACTACTAATGGGGTATGTTAGCAACATATAATCCACTACCAAAATCTTTCCAATGCTTTCTTTGATTCCAAGTCCAAGATCATTTCATCAACGACTACTGACATTGTAAACTTAAACAAAAGCAACCTAAGGAGTATAGGAATCCCAAGCCTTAATCCCCCATCCACCTCAATGTTGTCTCCCAGCCCCAATCTAGTTCTTCGACAAGATTTGCCTCTACATAAGGACCCTCAAACTATCCTTTTTTATTTGTAGCCAATCCAAACCCTCTTTCCACATTCCAGTGGTAGCCCAACCCGAACCCTCTGCTCCATGGGCTATGGAGATTGAAGATGGATGGACAATTCAAACAAGCAAGTGGAAGGAGGAATGTGGTCTAACTGACCAAATGTGATGGGTCTTAGACTAGATGATAGATATAAACGTAATAGGATTCCCAAGGGGAAATTGACATGTAATTTATGACTAGCTAGGGGATGATACCAAAGTAATTGTGCAAGTTGAACCTCTAACTTGAAAAGGAAAAAATAAAAAAAACATAAGAAGCCCAAGTACCTTTCTTGAGTAAAGTGACAGTTTAGAGATCCCAAGCCTAAGTATTGTCCCAAAACCTATAAGGATGTAGTTGTGTTCCAACCTTATAGACATGCCTTTCAGTTGGGCAATTTCATGTCCAACAATAGTTTTAGTAGCATGAATATGGGGTTAATCACCAAATCAAGCTTTATTTCCTATAATGGAATATCAAAGGGAGTCTATCCCAAGATTGAAGATGTATGTTAGATATATGTCATGGAAAACCAAGCTTAATGTGGTTTTCCTTCAAAACCTTAAGTCCATTGGTTTTTACTGGTGATGTCAAATAAGTTTATCATGGGAAGGGTCTCTATTGGACTTTGGAGCACTCCTAGGGGAGTGGTGGGATAGTTCTGGTTCTTTCTTCCTTTATGCATAGTTTTTTGGTTGGATATGGTTCTAACCCTTTCCATAGATGTGTGTGAGTCACATTTTTTTTTCAAGACAAGGTGTTGGGGTTTTGCTCCAATTATGCGCCTAACTCTAATGTTGAAAAGTGTATTCTTCATGATTCCATGGCTTCATCACTCCCAACTGCGCAATGGATCATTAGTGAAGATATTATTATGGTGAAGTGGTTAGGTGATAGAGATGGTGGTGTTGATAGTGTTATTTCAAGTTTCAAGAAGTAGGAATAGTCATGATTCAAAGTTGTTTTACAATTGTTTGATGTTAACTTGAGAAAGATAGATTTGGACTATGATGGTTGGTTCATGCGGTGCAACTTTTTTCATAACATAGATACATTTTAGGGGTGATTAGATCAATTTTATGGGCCCCAAGACGAGTTACTATTCTTTGAAAAACTCCGATCAATTGATGTGTTGATGGATACTATGGGATCTTATCACCTGCCCATCTAGACTACCATCTTGCTTGGGAAACAAGACGGATTTCCTCTTTCATTCCTTTTCAAAGTTTAATGTTTTGCACCTGAAATATCCTAACTTCAAAGATTTAGTCCAACAAGGGGATACAAGATGTTTGATTTGGTAGTCAGTCTTGGAAATGGATCCCAATCTCACATTTACCATGATATCCATCATGCTAGGTATTATCCCAACCCTCTGAGGCCTTGTCCCATTATCTAGGTGTGGACCCCTTTTTGGATGATTTGGGTCTTTAAAGCAACAATATATTTGCTTTCTTATCTGCTTTTGAACCCTCCTTTCCTTATTCTACCGAGATTGGTGGTTTTAGCTCTTTACCTCCTAACTAAGAATTTCTAGGTGAAGTTCCTTTGGACCCAAACATTTTCCTTTCACTCTTCGATGTTTTTTCTTCTCGTGTGGGTAGTAGTGTGGGGGGATGCTTTGTGGGGACAATTGAACCTCGGAATCAAACTTCCGAAGGGAAAAATTATGGTGCTCAATCGCAAAAACAGATCTCAATTTTGTATTTGGAAAGTAGTGTAAGAAAAAAACAAAAATGTATTAAGAAAAAGAGCAAGGCCTCAAAATTAGCTTTGGGAAAAGACGTAAAGCTTAACAATATTGTGGACATGGAGGAAAAATCCATTGCTAAAGAGTTTCAAGTTCATTTTATTGGAGTGAAAACCCTTAGAGACTGGGTGGAGGATTCTTGGTGGAAGAAGGTAGGGTATATCCCATCAACTCGTGTTTTAGCAAAGGATTGGTTCGATTTTTTTCTAAAGTCTCCTACTGATGCTCAATGGATTATGAACCAAAATTGTGTATCAGGTCAGCGTTGTTAGCTCTTAAATTGTTGTCTCCACTATTTGATGCTAGCCGTGAAACAATAAACTTTTCTTCCATTTGGGTTCCTCTACCAGGGATTCCCCTTGACTACTGGTCCTTGGTAGTCTTCAAGGAGATTGGAAATTCTTTGGGAGAATTTGTAGAAGTTGATATGCCCTTTGAGACTTTGGGTGAAATATTGGTGGCAAGGATTCTTTTAAATATCAATGTTAGAGATGGATTATCAAAACTAATGGAAATAAAAAGGGGCTACATTTTTCTTTCTTAAAGACTTGATTATGAAGGTTTTCCTTTTGGGTGTTTTCGATGTCATCAATATGGACACTTAGCATATCATTGTCATTTTCTTTTTAAGTTGAAGTTTTCTCCTTATTCTCCAAAAGAATTGATCAAACTCCTTCACTTAGAGGACCGAGGGGGGAGAAATTAGGGCCTTTCCCAAAGGATGGAAGATATGAAGAGGTCAACCATGTTGTGGAGAATGTGTTCGATCTAGGACCTATGGTTACCTCCGGTACCCTCTTCCCCCCTGTGCAACCTTTGAATTTGGATCTTACTCCATCGACATTTGGGAAGATAGATCCAAATGAAAGCAATAGTGCAAAAATTTATGGTCAAGTGGAAGGCTTTGGCCAAGGTATGATGGAATATTCTTCCCTTCCCTTGAATTCTTGCTCTTTTTTTCAAGATAATTCAAGTGCTCATATTTCCCTTCCTCCCTCCCTTGTGGTTTCTTGGCATCCCTTTCCCTTATACCCTCCTTAAGTCGGGTAACTTGTCCTAGCACTTGGGTGGATGCTCTGGTTCCCTATCATTTAGTTTCTACTGAATCGTGGTCTACAAAGGACTCTAAAGAGGAAGGGGTTAGATATAACTTGAGACCCAAAAAACCTCAAAGCGAAGCTCACATATTTTTGGGTGATTAGCATAAAAACCAATCATTCTTTTTGCGGGAAAGAGAGAGGCCACATATCAAACCTCTCAAAAACTTAGGATAAAGCAAAGGTTGAAAATGTAGCATACAAATACCTTCTATTAACAGGGTGTTTAAAGTAATGAAATCCCTTGTTGGGGTTTCCAAATGAAAATTATTTTGTTTATTTGAAAGGGTTTGGTGAGTCCCTCCAAAAAATTGTCACTTAGGAGATTGTTTAATTCCAATTCTCTGAATATCATTTTCTTCCAGGAAACCTTGGGTGAGGGTAAGGGAGGTAATATTGTTAACATTCTAGAAGGAATATTCAAAGGATAGATTTTTTTCACTTCTAATGTCAGAGAATGTTCTAGAGGACTGGAGATTGGTTGGAATCCTAAGTCTATCAAGGATATAAACTTTTGGAATTTAAACTCAGATTTGGCATTTGAAGTCTTCTCATAATATTTAGGTATGGATATTTTGGTCCTCAACATTATGGCCCTTACCTAGATAGGGTTGTCTTCTCGGATTATTTGATGTCAAAGTCTTTTTTAAATCATTCTTCTATTATTCTAGGAGGTGATCTCAATTTCACCTTGGGATCTTCTAAAGTTTGGGGACCTAAGGCCATGTTGGATCCCCTCTTCAGCTATTTTATTCATAGGTTTGAGGGAAAAGACCGCATGGACATTGAGCTTGACAAGCTTAAGTCTATTTGGAGAAATAATAGGATTGAATATGATCGTAAAGCAAAGCGGCTGGACAAATTTCCTGTCTCTCACTCCCTTGAAGAGATCTCTATTAATTTTAGGAAATGGGTCAATAGAGTTGGTGAATTTCATCACTTTCCATTTTTTTTTTGGAAATTAAGGGAGGGGGATAAAGCTAGGTAGTCCCTTCAAATTTTATGTCGGTTGGATTAAGGAGGAATCTTTCATATTTATGGTACTATATTTATGGATTCCTTTTGACCTAGCTTCACAGGTCTTGGCCTCTGTACACTTTGTTGAAAATTTAAGAAACCTAAATAAGGAACCCATAGGGTGGGATCATCAGAAGAGATTGTGTGATGAGAAAGAGCTAAAATATATGCAATCATCTTCATGCTATATATGATTTAGAAGGATGTGGTTATATTACAAATGACACAAAAATATCCTTATTCAACTAGAAAACAAATGAAGAAATATTTTAGCAAACCAAGAAGCAACATGGAGATTGAAAAGTAGGGCCATATGGCTACAGTGTGGGGATGAAAATACCAAGATTTTTCAAGATTATTCTAAGGGTCATAAAATTAGGAACATTATTTGGAGTTTGAATGACTAGGATTGTGGAGAGATCACATATTTTAAAGGCTTGGCCATGATGGGAAGAAACCACTTTGAGTCTCTTATTAAATCTTGGGTTGCTCTTTCAATTGCATAAATAATTAAGATAGCTCAATTTTTCTTGAGATTTGTTGATGAAGATGACAATTGAAGTCTAATGGTATAGATATCAAAAGATGACTTTATCAAGGTGCTACATGGTTTTCAAATCGATAAAATCCCAGGGCTGGATGGGTGGCACATAGAAATCTTTCTTGAATCGTTTGATATTCTTGGGGCTAATTTATCATATGTTGTTGAAGAGCATCATTCTTCAGGAATGGTTTTAGCCTCATTCAAGTCCACTTTTACTTCCTTAATTGTAAAAGTAGACATCCCCACTTCTTTTGACAACTTCAAATCAACATCTCTCTATAATAGCATCTATAAAGTGGTGGCCAAAATCATAGCTAAACACGTCAATTCAATTCTTTCCAAGGCTATCTCCTATGAATAATTCGGCTTCTTGGAAGGGAGGGAGATTCATGAAGCAATTGGGGTAGCTCACGAAGGGTTACATGACATCAAGTCTAATAATTTTAAGCCGGGTATTTTTAAGGATTCTAATAGTATACCTAAGTATAGTAATCTAGGTGATTATTTTGGGTTGAAAAAATAATATATATAGATAGGTAGGAGGATGTTAAATATGAAACATACAATTTACTGCTAAAATTTGGAAATTTTGGCAAATATTACAATAAATAAACATATTTTATGTAAATATAGGTGATATTAGAGAGTAAAAATTACCAAAAAGTGAATTTATTTTTTGAAAAATGCCCAAAAAATAGCCAATTGGTGAAATTTCGCCCCTAATAATTACCCTGATTCTAAGGTTGTATTGATAAAAAATGATTTATCCAAATATTATGATCATCTAAATTGGATCTACAACAAGATACTTATGACTCATTTACGGTTTGAGGTGCCCTTCATAAATTGGGTCATGAGTTGTATCACTATGGTCTCTTTTACAGTATTGATAAATGGGTCGGCATCCCCTTTTTTCTGACCAGAAAGAGGGTTACACAAAGGTTTTCCCCTCTCTCCTCTTGCCTTTTTGTCAGTTGTTGAGGACTTAAGTCAATGTTTGGAATATGTTAAAAGGTCTAGTGGATTCAAGGGCTCTCAAATATCTCTGCTATAAAATATCTTGCACCTTCTTTTTGTGGATGAGATTTTATTTTTTATGATGGTTCTCAAAGAGATGTAGACAAACATGAAGCTACATTATCTCTTTTTTGTTGAGACATGAGGATGCAAATAAATGAAAGGAAATCCTCTATCTCTTGCACAAACATGGATGAAAATGAATTTAGGTATTACCAGGCGCTTTTACCTTTCTCAATGGTTTATTTTTAGTAGGGACTTAAATACTTGGTATTTAATTTAAAACCCAACAATTATTAGAAAAAGGATTGGTTATGACTGATTTCAAAACTAGGTTAAATATTACAGGTCTAGAGTCACAAATGACTCTCTAGGGTTGGAATTTTGGTTTTGGTCAAATCAGTATTGGAGGCAATCCTAGTTTATTAGATGTCTCTAGCATGGATTTCAAAAGGAATTTTGAAAAAGCAAGACATCTATGCTTCATATTTCTCTAGAGTGGTCAAAAGGATATTTTTTTAGTTTAGTGGGTCAAACGAGAGAGGATATCCATTCCAAAATTCCTCGGAGCTTGGGATTAAAAATCAATTTTCTTTCGTTCAAAGCTCTTGCAACAAAAAGTGTTTAGAGGCTTATGTCCTCAAAATTTTATGGACCACTATCCTCTATCAAATCTCTCCCTCTTATTATTGGTTGGGGAATTTGGATCTCTAGAAACTAATTTATTTTCCTGGATAAACCATCATGTCCTGAATTTATTACTTCTCGGGGTATTAGTATTCTTTCACATTATCAATAGGAAAAAGGGACATTGGGCCTCGAAAATATCTAGGAGGAACCTACAAACAAATCATTATCATGGGCTTATTTTCAGGGATACTCATAGAGAAATCAAACTCTACGTAGGGGCGGGGTGGTACTTTATCTTTTGGATCACATTACTTTAATATCTCATTGAGTTTTGTGGAAGGCTCAAACACTTATGCTAAACTTCTTTTCCTTAAAATCCTCTCCACTTTTTCCTTGGAAAAATGATGCTGGAAACTGCAAGTTTTGGGGGACTCAATGCTATGTATCAAATATATAATTAGGTCCCAAATATTCAGCAATTCTCTCATGGTTACTATTGTGGATGATATAAACCTTATCAAATCAAATTTTAACTATTTTTCCTATTTTGACGTCTACAAGGAATGCAATCATATCGTAGACACACTCTCCAAAGACAAGCTTAATATTGTAATTGTTGATGTTCCTTGAGGGGCCCAAGATGCTCAAACCTAGTCTCACTAGATGATTTCATGATTTTGGAAAATTTTCTCTTAGTAAAAAATTACAAGTATCACAATCATACTTTTGAAAGCTCTTTTTTGGACAATTTTTTGTTTTCTCTTGTAAGAGGGGATACTTTTTGGCATTTATGATCATGGAATGTAGCTAAAAAGGGGGATATATTTACATACCTTTTATATCTTCCACTATTTCCTAAATATATGCTCTCGCGCGTATCTACAATATTTAATTTTGTACTCTTTCAAGATAGTAAAATTATGATTTTTCCAAGGAAAAAATGTGTCGGTGGATTAATTAGTAATTACCATGGTGTTTCAATCCATTCCCTAGAAAGAGTTCATGTTCCATCTATTAAGAAATTGGTAACTCCCCAGTGCTCTTGATGATTATACCCGTTCCTTGGGACTCATATCAACTTATGATGAAGGACACACAGGAGTAGATATAGGGATGGAACTAGTAAGGGTTGTAGATGGCATGGCACCGACACTGACTGATGTAGAAGTAAGGGTTCTAGAATTAGCACAAGGAGTAAAGGATACAAGAGAAATAGGAGTAGATACTCCAAGCATAGATGCTCGTCTGCTACTCCTAACGTTGGGGGATTCATATCTCAAAAAGGTCTACAATAAAACAACTATATGTCAGACACCTTAAAAACAATATCATGATCTTCAAATCAATTAATGGAATACAATTTCACAAACACATACATTGTAGTTATTGATTTTTGACATCAATATTTGAGATCTTTGTTCATTTTTCTAGAGTATCTTCAGCGACCATCAATACCTGAAGATCAAGTGCCTATTTCTCGACCTATTTTCTAATAGCAACAAGGGGGTTGGGAGCATCATAGTACTCTACATTGTTTTAATCTATAATATCTCGTGTGTTAATCCCCAGACATATGTAAAATGTTGTAATCATTTATTATTGTGGCACTAGGTTCCAGGAAAAGTGTCTTTGAGGACCAAGAGACATTATTATTTTTGTAAATAATTAATTAATGAAAGCAACTAGCACACCGGGAACCACAAGAGAGTATGGGAGGTCTTGATCCACAATGTGATGGTGAATGGGGACTTTCCTAGCACTTTAGAACTTGTTGGACTAAGTTTTTTTATCCTAGTCCATAATTATGCTTTCGTGACTTTATTAGTTGATGGTCATCCAAACATTGTACAATGGAACCAACTTTTGATTATTTTGGCCTTTGAAGTTATTTTGACACCTTATGCTTAGATTGATAGTACCCACTTGTTGAATTTCCCCTTTAATGTTTTTGTAACTCCTTTTTGGAAGGTCACACTTGGTTTTGTAACCCCGACTTGCACAAAGTCTCCCTCACTGGCTATTTTAAGCCAGTGCATGTGAGAAGTGTAACACCTCCCTCATTGTGACTCATTTTTGCTATTATGGGAAGATGATTTTGTTTGTGTAACTCCTCACCTGACTAATTTGAGTTCTTATTCATGTATGAGGTGTTCACACAGGATTTGGAGTTAGTTTGGTTGGTTAGGAGTCGCCCTTGTTGGAATTCAGGTTACTTGGGTAGAATTGGAGTTAGCCTCTTATGTTTGAGTTAACCCCTTTGAGTTGAATCAAGTTGGGTTACCTTGGTTATAATTTACCTCCTTTGGTTCAAATTGACTCCTTTGGTCTATAAATACGTGGTTGATGTTCTTGGGAAGTTTTTGGTTGTTGATCATACCATTCTTGCTAAGAGCTTGGTAAGGTTGTGAGCGTGGTAAACCATGTATACTCTACTATGTGTGTGAATGGTGTGCTTGGAGCACTATAAAATTGTGTTGTGTTTGAACTAAGATCGAGAAACTACGGTGTAGTTCCTCCATATCCACTACTTGTCTTTGTCCTGGACTTGCACATAAATCCTGATGGTGAATGGCGACGTCCTAAGGGACATGGGTGGTGAAGGGATTACTATTAGACCTGGTAATGGGGTGGAGCTGAAAGTAGGTGGTGAGGAATATGTTTGTGGATTTTAAAAATAATATTTTTGATATATTATTGAGTGCACCTCTGCCTGTGGATTTGGGGCCTTAGCTCGATGGTTTCCTATCTTAGAGGATTTGGCTTAGCAGTGCCCAAGGCTAGGTGGTACGTGGACCAGTTGATTCCATTTGCACATTAATAAGATAAAAGACTTATTTTATGTCAATTTGTATGTTTATATGATTTTTCCATTTTTATTATAGCTTAACTATTTACTCTTGATGTACATGGTTTATGTATCAATGGTTGGATGCAGATTTGATGGTTTAATTGCTTGGAAATTGTGTATTCTCCTTGGATTTGAGATATGATCCTAATGGTAGATTGAAATATGTTTATTCATGTGTTATTTTATATATATTAACATGCAAGTGTGCCCTCCATGACTAATCGGATCTATTATATGACTCTACATATGAAAATATTGTGTTTTGACTGCTAGAAAATGGGTTTTTTTGCTAGAAATTTGGAATGAATGGATAGTTTCTATGTAGTTATGATTATATGATGTTGTATGGTTGTATATTATCATTATATTTTACCCTTGATAGATTTAGCGAGCCTTGGGAATCAATGGAACCTCTGTTTAATCCTGCCAAATGAATTACTTATGGATTCGATTGTTAATTAACTAACTTCCTCTTGGAAATTGGATTATTTTGATTGCTTTGAAAGATATGTATGTTTATGCATGTGTATGGTTGTATTTGATCATGATAGTGTACCCTTTGTGGATTTAGAGTACCACCATAGGATTATATTCTTTGATTTTGGGCTCATTGTTGGTTTTGCAGGGAATAGAATGTTTATCAGATGATCTGGTTATGAATTTACAAACTAATTATAGACCTAATTTTAAGTATGAGTTAGTGGTTGTAGATGGATACTTTGTACCTATTTTTATTCATTATTGAATGTATTTATATGTTATATTCATATCTGATATGATAAGTAATGCAAAACTTTTAAAGAAAGTGGCATAGATTGGATTAACGGAAGTGTCTTAATTTGCATAGTTTATCCATTTATAATTCTGAATTGTGATTGTTTTCAAGGGAATTCGTAAAGATTGGGATGAATATGGTCATCGATGAATGTATAAATATTGTGTATGTCCAAGTTTAATAGGCATGCAATTCTAGTTTAATTTCATGCTTGCACGGTCTTGCATTTGCATGAGCTTTTGGGAAGATTTTAACTATATTGTTGCAATTTATTTTTAAAGGTTGAATTTTTATTTTAATTGGATTGATGGCATTATGGCTTAATATTATAACCTTAATCCACTTTTCAAGAACTTGATTTAGTGTCCCCCATGGTCATTTTGGCTCCTCTGCCCTTAGTTTGGGGTCGAGTATGTTATAAAGTGGTATCAAATATTAGGTTCCAACACTAAGGCTGTTGGGCCTTATACATAGTCATAAACCTTCTATTTATGTGCATTTGTAGATTACAAATGTGCTTTGTGAAGAAAATTTAACCCCCCTTACAATAATGGAAGATTTGAAAGCCTCACTTCAAAGATTAGCTCGGTTGTATCCTACTTTTTAATTTCAGGAGTTAAAAGATTATAGATCAGTTTATTGTATGCTTTAGAAATAATTAATATTGCATATTTCCAGCTCAATATATTTATTGGTAGGCAGAATGCATTGCATATATTATGTTCAACATATTGATTGGTCAATGCATGTTCACTTTGCATTGACTATTTTATTGTCCAATAATCTAATTGGTCAATGCTTATTTAATGTGCACTGCCTCTTTTACTATTCAATGACTTGATTGGTCGATGCTTGTTATTTTGCATTGCCTCTTTTACTCATCAATGACTTGATTGGTCGATGATTTTCCATTGTGCATTTCCTCTCTTACTGTACATTTAATTAATTGGTAAATGCTTAAGTATAGTGCATGCCATAAATATACTTATTGGTAATTGCAAGGATTATGTCTACATGTTATCTGTTGGTTATGCATATACATTAGGTATGAATGTGCATGCATAATGTATTGAGTAATTCGGGAAATGAGGGGAAGAGACCTAATCCCTCTACATAGGTTGCATACATATGTTTAAGATGATCTTGAAAGGCTTGCTTTAGTATGCATTGAATTAATTAATATTGAAATGCCTCTTGCTGTACGATTGATTTACGAGTACTTAGATCATTATTATGTGCTATTATGATTGTAAAATTGTATAATGACTAAATAATATATGCATTGGAAGGGAATGCATTAGAATGAACTGGAAAATGCATTAACAATATACATTAGCTATTGCATTGTAAATAATAAGGTGTATTGGTAGTTTCATATTTAATTTGATATTGCATTTCTAATTTTGGACTATTGCTTTTAAGTTTGCTTTCATATTGCTTTAAAGTGCATGCAGTTTTTCTTGCGATCTTTATTATCTTTGTTAGAAAAGATTCTTTATGATATTTGTTAGAAAAGTATCCTAATGCTCTTGCTAGAGAATTTTATCTTTGTTAGAGAAGTATCTTTGTGATCTTTTGTGAAAGGCATCCTTGCAGAGTATCATAGTAATATTTCATGCATATTGTTGTAAAAGCATCTTGATAGTATTCCTTGTAAGTGTTGGCAAAGTATATGCAATGGATTGATTGACTAGAATGCATTTCATGAAGAAATGATAGTGGATGCACTTCATGACATTGGTTTACATACTTGATGCACTTCATGAACTCGGTTGAGATACTTGATGCACTTAATATTGGTTGGTATACTTGATGCACTTCATATTGGTTGAGATACTTAATGCACTTCATGACCTTAGTTGAGATACTTGATGCACGTCATATTGGTTGAGATACTTTATTCACTTCATGACCTTGGTTTAAATGCTCGATGCACTTCATATTGTTGGTATACTTGATGCACTTCATATTGGCTGAGATAGTTGATGCACTTCATGAACTTGGTTGAGATACTTGATGCACTTCATGAGATTGGTAGAAGTACTTGGTGTATTCCACGTGCATGCATGATTGGAAAACATGTTTAATTCATCTCATGTATCTTGGTAGAATATGTATATAATGCAATTCATGAATCTTTCATGCATTTCAAGCAACTTAGAGTATGTGCATAATGCATGATTGAATCTGAATTTGAATTGATATGTGCATACTACATGATCAAATTTGAACTTGAATTGATTTGAATCTGTTTAGGGTATATGCATTGCAAGTGTTTGATTTCATGTACCATTGATTTACATCATGTATCATAAGTGAAGTAGAGTGAATTGGATTAAGGAGGAATTTATTTCATGTTGTGATTTCCTAGAATTTATTTCACGTGCCTTGGGAGTATTTCATGTGATTAATTAGAATTTTATTTTCATGAAAGATGTATTTTACGTTCAACGGTATGTCTGTGTGTTGGATTCTAACCATGTGGTTGTTGCAATGTGAAGAAAGTATATTTGTAGAAGAATATCTTTATATCATGTATCATATATTTTTATACTTGATGTTAATCTTATGAGTGAATGAAATATAATTTTCATGTGGATGTATCTTTGTTGAAGATTGAAGGCCTCATAATGAGGTTTAAAGGCCTTGTAATGAGGTTTGAAGACCCTATAATGGGGATTGAAGATTGACCCTTGCTTCCTTAATTCCACTCTAATAGTTTTGGTTCTCCCTTAGGAAGTGGAGACGGAAAGGAAAGTAGGTGGTAGTGGAAAGTGTTGTGGTTATAAAGATGTTATCTTTATGAGGTATGTATGGGTATGTATATGAGAGTTAGAAAGATTCTATCTTTATGAGGTATGTATGGGCATGTTTGTAAAAGTTAGCAAGATTTTATCTTTCTGAGACATGTATAGGAATCTCTGTGAAAGTTTGGAAGACGTTATATTTCTAAGGCATGTATGGTCATGTATGGTATCCTTTTGTATAGGCATGTATGTAATATGGATCGAAGATGATGCATTGTTTAAGGGGGAGGGGAATGTAATACCTCGTGTGTTAATCCCCAAACATACATAAAATGTTGTAATTGCTTATTATTGTGGCACTAGGTTCCAACAAGGGTATTTAAGGACAAAGAGACATTATTATTTTTGTAAATAATTCAATAAGAAAAACAACTAGGACATAGAGAACCACAAAAGAGTATGTGAGGCCTTGATCCATAGTGTGAGGGGGTGTTAGCACTATTTTATTTTTTCAGGAGTTGGTGTTATCACCGTAGAAATTTCAAGTTTTCATTGGCGATTTGACAACTCCGAGGATTTTATCATTGGGTAATTCATAAGAATCTTTACAAGTTTGGTAAGGAAAAAGGGTTCAATGGTTCTTTGGGTGAAAGAAAGAGATTTCTTATAATTGGGCTAAAAAAGAAATTAATTTTCAAGTTAATTTTTTTCTTTTTAAGCCAATTTTGCGTTCTTGGGCTTATTTTGGAGCCTAAGTCGCTTATTTATTTTGGGGCATAGGTTTATTGTTTTAAAAAATATTGGGTCGAGCCCAATCTCCAAGTCTGGCTCCGCACCGAGAACCATTCCATGCACCTGCCACATCAACACATGAGTCAAGTCATTAAACAAGCCAAATCTCGTTGACCAAGCCCAAGCACCAATCTTTACAAAGAGCAACACTATAATGCAATACGTGTCGATATCATTTAAATTCCCTATTGTATATAAATTACAAAGAAACGTATCCTTTTGTGCATGTGGGATATTTACCACCCAATATAAAAACATATGAAAGAACTTGTGATCAATGGTTCAGTTAAATCCACATAGAGTGCGCAGGAGAGGCCATATCCATGATTTCGCATGAAAAGATGGCAGAGGAAAGGGAGAATGGAGGTGATTACACATGGACAGTTGGCAGGAAAGGAAAAAAAATGCCATGTGGCCGAAAGAAAATATACCTAGGGAGTTTTTCAAAGAAATGTGTTTATTTAAACTCTTGCAAAACAAAGGTGGATCGATGGTTTAGATTAAAGCCATGATGAGATCAATGAATTAGAATCATTACGCTGGCAGAAATGGTGTGAGTTTAATGATGAAAGGGAAGAGCAGAATCTGATTTCACTAATTGCAAAAGTGATAAATGAAACCACTTTCTATGGTAGCAGAAACTGCTTATGCAGTTGGCGGTGGACATGTTTTGTACATGGAAGAGTGCCTTAAGTTTGTATTCTTTGTTGCACTGGGAAATGAGAGGAAGATATTTTGGATCCCAACCTGAACATCCATGCTATCTTCTGCCATTACGATGAATTATACTTTCGCAATGCTTTAGGCGCATGCACAAGTTGATTGGAATTCCAAGGCATGACTCTGTGTTCAGATGTTTGCCATTATATGAAAATTGGTGGTTGTGCTATACACCTCACAGAACCATTGTTAAATTTTCATTCAAATACTGATTTCAAGAACACTTTACTGTGTGAAATGATCCAAAATTATTTGGAGTTCGGCTAATTGATGGGTCGATACGCAAGAGTGATAATATGGGAACTTTGTTTCATTATTCCGACAATGCCTCCTCCTCTAATAATAGTATGAGCTTAGCTTAAGATATGGAGCCTTGTGAATCAGTTGTTAATGTTGGTGCTTCTGCAAGTAGTTATGTTTCTGATGGTCTCATTCATAACAATTCTCGAGGAGAGGGGAAGAAAGGGGTTCCATGGACTTAGGAGGAACATTGTATGTTTCTTATTGGTCTTCAAAAGCTTGGAAAGGGTTATTGGAGAGACATATCAAGAAACTTTGTGCCAACAAGTGTTATCAACCCAAATGGCACTTCTCCGTGCGAGTGCTGACAATTTATTATGTTGGCACACAAAAGGACATTTTAGGATTGAAGTTTTCCTAAACATTATAGATGGGCATGACATGAGATGCATTTTCCTTTCAACCAGCTTGCCATTTTATTTTTCTAAGTATGGATGAGCGTACGCGACTATCTCCATTGAAAATCGCGTACATACGCGACTATCCTTGTTGACAACTCATGTACTGTACGCGACTATCTCCATTACAACCTATGTACAGATCTGTACGCGGGTTTCCTTTAAGAGACTCACGTGTCATATGCGGGTTGCTTATAGTAATAGTCGCGTACACCTCCATTCGACATTAAAAAATATAAATCACGATTAATTGAGATTAGTTGAGCCCTAATCATTAACCATCTCAACTGTCTCAACCTCCTCAACCTTCGAAACTGCTCTATTTCCCAAAGTATAAATAGAGGCCCTGGGGAGGGCATTAATCAATCAATTTTGGAGAGAAAAGTTATGCTGGTGGTATATCTTCAGAAGTCTTGGAGCAGCAGAACTCAGAGTCCTTTGGTTGCAGAGGAGTCCTTGTCTCAGGCATTGGGTTGTACACTTATCTCATTAACTGATTGTTAATAAAGAGAATTCTTCTTCCAACATTGTGTTGAGTCTCTTTTATGTATTAGGGTTTGATGAATATATTTGATTAAGAACTATATATGTTGTTTATCTAACATGTCATATATACATGTATAAGATTGTACTTGGAGAATTTTCTCTTTGCAGGTGAAGGAGGTACATCCTTGAAAGCTTTGGAGAGAAGCGGAGCGGAAGAAGATAAAGCTTGGATCAACCGTTGGTAATCGAGTGAGTCCAATATTTCTTCCTATTTCCTTTCTGCATTTAACTAAAGCTAATTTTCTGCAAGTTTTAGAAGTAAGTTGGTAACCCCAGACCCTAGGTTATAAGTGTTGATGTAATTGTAACTTCGGAATGTATTTCACTTGTATTTCTTATCTATTGTAACCCGATGTTTATTCCGGGATGTTATCATGTTATGACATGCCTCGATGTTCCGATCGGGAAAATCAATAATATAAATAAGTCATGTCGAGTCATTGTGGGTAACCCTCTGATTGTCTAAGGACTAAAGTCCCCGCAGTTCCAAGGCACTAGGGTTATTAGACTCTCCTAGTAGAGGTCAGCCCTAGTAGGGTTTTAGTCATGCCGGGATTAGTATAAATAGAGAGTTGGACTCTCTATTTAGCACACATCACTTACACACTCAAGTGTAGCGCATAGTTGAGGAAGGAGAAGACACTCTGGCTAGTGAAGAAGAAGGTTACTACTGTCGAGAGTGCATCTTACTGTTTTGTGGTTTTACCTTTGTGTTAATTCTATCTCTGAGGAAGTTGCGGGGTTTTCTCCATTTATGGTTTCCCTGAGGAAAAACACTGTGTTTATTGTATCTTGTGTTTGATTGTTGTACTTGTTGTTCTCTCAGTTAAATATCCTAACATAATGCTAGCTTGAATGTTGAAAAACTAACATGGTATCAGAGCTAACCCGAGAAGAAGACACTGTGCAGCTGCGGGAACTAGGGCTCCCTACTTTGTGGATCTCTCTCCATAGATTTTCAGCAAAAGTGAGGTGGAATAACTCTTCTCCTTAGGGTGCATCTTTCTATCGAAGCAGAATCCAATTCTGAGGTTTTTCAATTGTGGACCTGTCACTGCTACCAGAAATTAGGGCTTTTCACAGAGGAGGAATTTTTCAATGATCTCAGGCCTAGATTGATCTCCTCCGCAAAATCAAAGTTATGGATAAATTTCAAGACACTTGGTTGGACAAAACTACGAAAAACAAAAACCCTAATTTGCTCTTGAACTACCTTTATAGGATTTCAGCTCAAGTTTCAGATCCGACATCTTGACCTGGTAAGATCTAAAATATTTTGTATTTCCATTTGAGGTTCTTAGTTAAGATGTCTCATCATACGAAGCTTGATGAAAAGCTTGAGGGAGATCATAACTTCCGAGCTTGGAAGTATAGGATCTCCCTGGTCCTAGAACAGAATGAGTTAGACTCCTACATCCATGAGGAGCTTTCAGTTCCAGAGGGAGATGACGCTAAGGCCTTGCATGAGAATAAGTTGGTTATGGCAAAGAGAATCATTATTGATTCTATCAAGGATCATATCATACCACAAGTGTCCTCCCTAAAGACACCTAAAGCTATATTTGATGCCCTAACCAAATTGTTTGAAGGGAAGAACATAAACCGGAAGATGATTCTGAGAAACCAGCTGAAGAATGTGAAGATTCAGAATGCAGAAACAATCCAGTCTTACTTCACAAGAGTTTCTCAGATCAAGGAACAACTAGAAGCTGTTGATGAAGAAGTGGAAAATGCAGAGATTGTGATGACTACTTTGAATGGCCTCCCTAGGTCATGTGATTCTTTCATCCAAGGAATCTATGCTAGAAAGAAATTAGTCAAGTTCAGCAGACTATGGGAAGAGTGTTCTCAAGAAGAAGCTCGAATTTCAGCTCGAGAAGAGAATATGGGAAGTGAAGATCAGGCTATCACAGTACACTCCAAGTCTCACTCCAAGATATCCAAAAGAAGATCTCATTCTTTCACAGAGAGGTAAGTCCTATCACAAAAAAGGATTTATCTAGAGTCATATGTTATACATGTGATGAAGCATGACATTATGCAAAGAACTGTCCTAAGAAACCAAGACCAACAAAGAAGAGCAACAAAAGAAGACATCATGCTCATACTGCAGAGGATGATGAACCTGTTGCAGCTGCAACAATTTCCCAAAATTCTAAAAAAATTTAGGACCCCCCTTTTTGCTTGGATTAGTTTGATTTTCTGCTTGAAATTGGCCTAAGAACTTTCATAAAGACGTTGCTTTTGCTTGGATTGAGCTACCCATCGTTTGATTTCTTCCTCTGATGCCTTAAGTCATCCATTTTATTTTTTTCGCTGCCCTTAAACGCGTTTGAAACATGCTTGAATCGGAAGTTATTTTGGTTTTAGTCTTCCGCCATTGCGGGTGGATTTTTTCTTCGGTCTTCCGCCGTTGCGGAAAGAAATTTACTTCCAACTTCTGACCCTTTGGTTCTTTCACGTCGAATGCTTTTTGGTTCCGCATCGGAAGTGTTTATGTTATTTTCTTCCGCCGTTGCGGATGATTTTTTGTTTGTTTGACTTCGATTTCTTTCCTCCTGTTTCGATCGGAAGCTTTTGGGTTTTGTCATAATTTTGTCTTTTGCTGTTGCAGATGGAAGAACCCTTTCATTCTTCGATTCCAAAACCTTCCGACACCCGATCGTTCAACTGCTATAGGACCAGAGCGGAAGGCTTGGCCCTTTAATCATCCGCCGTTGCGGGAGAATGTTCGTTTTCATCGCCCGATTCGAAAACCTTCTGACGTTCGATTTCTGATTTTGGGTTTTTCCGTCATGCGTGTCTCCATGGCTGGGTCTACGTTTTCCCGTTCGCCATTGCGGAAGGAAGATTACTTCCGACCTCCAATGCAAAATCTCTCCGATGTCCGATATGTTTTCGCACGTGTGATCAAATCTATATATATACGGGGACGGCGTTTTGTTTTTCTATTGTTTTATTTTTCTCGAACTGTCGTGATCATCCTACGCTGTCGACCCCTCGAAGCTCATGGACCACCGTGTCGGTACTCGTATCTAGGTGGCAGTTGAGGAATCCCGACCGCTTTCGCCCCATCAGTTGCGCGTCACTGCCAGGTAGGCCCGTTGTTGCCCTACCTTGTTTTGTTTAAGGGTTTTGGTGATGTTTGCTGCGGTTGGGTGTTTTAATAGGATTGTGTCCCCTTAACCCTGTTCTACATGCGTACGGGGGTTTACCCACGGTTAGGTTTTGCTGTAGTCATTCTTCTTGTCCGCCCTGCGTTTTGCGCCTATATATCGGGGAGTCTCTTGTGGAATTACTATTCGCAGTTGGGGGCGTTTTTAACCCGCGAAAGAATTGTTTTGGCCCGCGGCCTTTGTTTGCAAGCCCCGCACATAGTGGATGGAAGCTTGGTGCAGGCGGCCATTTCATCGCCTGCACCTAGCTGCCTCGAGTGTGATGATGAGGAGCAGGGGGAGGTTTTGTAGTGGTTTTTCTATGGCATTTGGTGGTGCCCCCCTTTATTGGGTCGAAGTTCATTTTTTCCGCACCCTCGAGCATCTTTTTTGCCGTGCCGTTCTGTAGCCCTAGCTGGTTGGAAGGGATCTACTTCGGTTTGTAGTTTATTAACTTGAAACGCAGAGGCGTAAGCACCGTAAACGTCGCGTGTAGTTTTCACCCATTTTTACAGTACAACAGAATGACAGTAGTACCCGCAGAGAGTGAAATGTGTAGTCGGCTTAATGTAAATATTTCCTACGGATTGCACAAGTCCTTGTTGATTTTAGTCCGGCTAGGCTATGTGTTGTTAAGATGTTTGGTATTGGAAAACATAGGAGACTCGCACTAAGTTCAATCATCTTCTTTCTTTGCTAATACACAGACTAAATTGCTGAACACTGCACCTTGTATTTAATGGTTCTGATAGTCAAGGCATTTTTAGGCCGTACATACATGCATTTGCTTCCCTACTTGCTATCACATTAAGACACATGAAAATGGCACATCACATATGGATGTAGTTTTATTGCAGTCTAAAAGATGGTTGATGGAATGATTTAATATCATACAACACTGTTTTGTATCATGCTAAGATAGTGTGCATTTGGTTGTAATAGTCCTGTTAGTCAGGCCAGTCAGGTTAGGCAAGCTTATATCCTAGTTTCATGGACTAGTTGCTGTCATGATACACATAGAAAGAATAAAATGCTGCATAGTGTCTTGTGAATGTCTGCAACTTGAATTTATCAATATTACAATGTTATATATGGCAGGAAGAATTCGAATCCACCATGTCCAAGAGGAAGAAGAAGAAGGCCCCTATGGTCGAGGAAGGACCAGAAGTAGAAGAGGTCACAAAGACCGAGTACATATATGAAGACACTCAATGTGTTTATGGTGTGGAACCCGAGTACAAATGGGGTGAAGTATATAGATTGATTTCCCGCAGGGAGGTTCCCGACATGGGCCTTGAAGAAGAATCCATCTATGCTAACATAGAGAAATCTTCTCTCATGAAAGTTGCCACCAAACCAGAGATGTTCCCATGCTCTGAGGTAATTGGATGGATTCTGCCCCGAGTAGACACCACTACAATGATCATGGGAAATGTTGAAGGACAGGGCTATGCTGCATTTAGCCCTGGATATGTGGCATTGGATTATCACCTACCAGAAGCCCAGGTTTTCTTGTCAGAGGATTGGCTGAAAAGCATCAAAATGGACCTGGTGGAAACTCTTAGGAGAATGATGTTGCAGGGAAAGCATTTTCGACACAGACTGACCAGTGAGTATGATACAGCGAGCTTGAGGGCTCCCTACATATTCATAGCCTTAATGCTCAACAGAATATTTGGGAGAGCTCATGGAAGACTCTTCAAACTCGAATGGATACCAATTATTTTTCATGTGGCAACTCAAGGCACAGTCTTCAATTGGGCCAGCATGGTGTCCAGCAGTCTTTCTTCTTGCATGACCTCAGCCTTGGAGGGAGAGTCCAAGAAAAGATCAGAGTTTTACATGAGTTCAATATTAATAGACTGCATATTGTGCAACCAGGCTTTCCCCGGTCTCAGGTGCATCTGGGACAGGGAAAGGATGTCTGTTTATGCTACTTATAGACCATTGTGGGCTCACCAGTACCATAGCCATTACAGAGAGGTCTATGAGCACTTCATTATGCCTATGTACACACTCGTCTTCCAGAAGGAGTGTGACTGTATGTCGGAAGAAGCCATGCAAGTGATAGGAGAATATGCGGATTATTTCTTAACTGAAAATGGCATGTACTTCCGGATGTTCAGAGGATCAAGACCACCTTCACTGCTGCCCAAATATGCAACGGATTACATAGTCCACAAGGAGGCAGTTAGACAAGTGTTCATAGATGGAATAGGCAATTTTCTGTTCAAACATAAGAAGATTGCCTACCCTCCTTTGCCATTCAAGCTAGGAAGCTATAAATTCACCAAGGTGAAACAAGCTGCTGAATTCATAGAGGAGTTGGAGAAGTTCCATTTCGGGGAGATGCCCTACCACAGAAATGACACCCAAGGCAAGGTTATTGAGCATTGCAAAGAACACAAGGTGCACTTCGAGTACACCCACCATTTTGATAAGGACGAATTTGTTTTCCGAAACGCCCCAAATATGACAATGCTAATGAGAAGATTCAAGAAAAAGATCACCACCAAAGGTGGAAAAGGGGACGAATAGGCAAAGGCTAAAGAAGAAGCCAAAAAGCGAAATGAAGAAGCCCAGAGGTTGGAAAAAGAAGCTGCAAAAAGGCTTCATACAGAAGAAGAAAGAAGAGTTGCTCAGGAAGAAGCCGAGAAAGAAGAGGAAGCAAAGAGAAAGCTCGATGAGGAGCTTCAAAAGCAAGAAGCTGAAAGAATAAAGTTGACACAACAGTCAGCTTCTGAAACAGCAGCAGGGCAGACTCAGGAGGTGGAGAACCCCGAGGTACAGACCCCTCACGTACCTACTACTAGCATACCCAGGGTTCCCACACTCATGCTGGTCCCATTTGTGCAGGAAAAGGGAAAGGAAATCCCTGATTTCAACACCGTGTTTTATGATAGAGCAACGAAAAGGATAATCAAGAGGACAGAAAGGAAAGTTGAAGCGGGAGACCTACCAGGAAAGATGATAACGGATACGGCTGTGATGTTAGGAACAGATCAGGATCCTAGGTTCACGCTGAGAGCCGGGGCTGCAATGGTCGATGCCTCAGAAGACAACATAAATAAGGTGATGATTGAACTGGAGTCATCTAAGAAAACCTCTGCTCAGCTGAAAGATACCTTGAGGAAAGAGAGAGAGGAAGGAAACAGGTTGAAGCGGAAATTTGAACACTTACAGAGGGAGATGAAGACTGTTGAGGCTATGTTGCAGACCCTACATGAAGAGAGACAGGATCAGGAGACTACACAAGAATGCCTTGAGCAAGTGCAAGCAGAAGATCAAGAGTTGAAGAAGGAGAAGGAGCAGTTACTGGCAAAGGTGGAGGACCTAGAAGAACAGCTGAAGATCCTCTTGCAGGCCAATGATGTGCACACCCTAGAACTGAGAAAGGAACACCAGGAGCAGATTTTTGCTTTGAACACTGCTTTGGAAGTAGCAAGAGAACATCAGGTCGATCTTCAGCCCCTCAAGCAGCATGTATTGACCCAGAAAACCAAGATGTTGCAGCTGCAGACTGCTATTGAAGAAGAAAGGTGTAAAGTGCTTCAGATCGACGGCCGTTTGGAGGAGATTCTGGAAACTACATCCTACTTTGTGGACAGGTCCCAGGACGTCCTAGAGGTCCTGACTGTATGAATGGCAAGGTTGGAGAACAACAAGGAAACCCCAGCGGAGCTACCGACAAAAGACCAGCAGGCCCTCAAACGGGACTATAACCTAGTCGAGTTTGCTATTAATACCACTGAATATTTCAAGAAGGCAGTGAAGAAGACAAAGGGATTATGCACTGAATTCTTCAGAAGAATTCTCAATACATTCAACCGATGCTAGATAAAAGCGGAGGAGAGGCTTGAAGCTTTTCCAGATCATGATGCCTTTGTAGAGCTATTACAGAAGAGATTCCAGGAGGAAGAAGCTAAGGTGCAGGATATCAGAGCCATGGATGATCTGATATTGAGAAGCCAAGTAGATCACCCAGCTATCAGTATACTGCTTCTTGAAGATCAGCTTCGTTTGAGTATGTCCAGAGTCGAGGCTATCAAGAAACAAGCTGAGAAATTTGAGATAAATATTCAGTTTTTAGAACCTTGTACTTTTGAAGGCATCGCTAATGAGGCTGCAGCGTGGAGGAAGTTTCTGGATAGTCAAGTGGGCCCTTCCTCATGATGGGTCGGTCGTTATTATAGTTTGTAACTATTTTTGTAAAACATTTAAGAAAAATAGAATGTTGGGAGACGAAAGGTTGGGAAGCCCAAAGGCCACTTTGGGCAGCCCAACAGTCTGACCCTTTTTGTATAAATGTAAGAAACTTAGAAGAGAGGAGGGGATTTTTCCCGGTGAGACTGGTGAAGACATATTGTAAGAAGAACTATTTCCTTTTGCAATAGAAAATTACAGTTTGCCTATTGGAGAAATCTTAGTGGAATATTCAAATGTTGTGCTATGGATTTGTTGAAGAGGAACTATTTCGTTTTCAGCTTTATGTCCATTAACTGTGAGACCGTTCTAACTCATTGAACCTATGTTCTTGTATGAATGATTTCCGGTTTATTTCATGAAGATTTCCACTATGAGTAATGTATGCTGCTTAATAAACAATTGGCTATCTGATTGTTGAAATATCTTTAATCTTTCATGTGTTGTAGATAAGAATATCAGCTACCTATAATTTCTGTTTATAAGGCATGAACAATCCACATTACTCATAAATAAATCATTTTCTAGCTCCCCGGGGATAGGTAAGTAGTTAGTTAGTTTTTTTTCATTCTTGCATATGTGATGCAGATGCTTGTGAGCCTAAGACGAGAGGTAAGAACCTGCACATCACATTGTGACGCTCCCCGCATCCACATCATCCTGCATTATTAGGTAAGCATTTGCATTTGCATACATTAAGTCAAAAAATACAAAAACACGGTGGACCAGGCCGCAACCGGTAAAACCTTTGTTTGGTTACTTGACCTACGGTGGCCGGACCGCAAACCGGAGGGATTCCCTATACCAAACAGTCAACGGGCTAGTTGGGAACATTGATTGGGGAGAATCCCTTACTGTTGTCGCCTGCAAATTTCCAGGCCCCAACAGAACCATCCAAGAAGAGAACCAGATATGAAAGTCAAGATTCTTCAAGCGAGGATGAATATGTTTTGATTTCCGCTCTCATGGGAAACATTACTCATGGAAGTGATGATTGGCTCATCGACAGTGGGGCTTCCAAACATATGAAAGGATTCAAGGAATCCTTTGTAAGACTGTCAGAACATGAATCACCTCACAAGGTAAAGCTAGGAGATGACTACCAATATCCAATAAAAGGTAGTGGGGAATATTCCTATAAACTAGACTCTGGAAAGTCTCTAACAATGAAGGAAGTATTGTTTGTGCCAGGACTCAAGAAGAACCTCCTATCCATATCAGCATTAGATGTAAAAGGAATGCAGGTTGCATTCATAGATGGTCAAGTCATCATGTGGTCAAAAGGAAATACTATCGATGATGCGGTGGTGACTGGAGAACAAGAAGGAGGATTGTACAAATTGAAGGGCCATCCAGAACAAGCCTTGGTCCATGACACAGTAGAGCCAAGTGAACTTTGGCATAGAAGGCTTGCACATGTGCATTACAGAGCACTACCGATTGCAAGCAAAGATGTTGAAGGTCTTCCAGAAATCCAAGAAAAACATGATGGGGTCTGCAAAGGATGTGCGAAAGGAAAGAATACAAAGAAGACATTTCCAAGCAGCGAGAGCAAAGCAAAAGGAATCTTGGAAATCATCCACTCTGATGTATGCGGTCCTATGTCATCAAACTCACTGAGTGGGTATGCATATTATGTTTCTTTTATTGATGATTTTTCTAGGAAGACATGGGTTTACTTCATGAAGAACAAAGACTGAGTATTCAGCAAGTTCAAGGAATTCAAAGCCTTGATTGAGAACCATACTGAAAAGAAGATCAATAGTTCTCGATCAGATAATGGCAGAGAATTCACTTCAAATGAACTCAAAGAGCTATGCAAAGAATAAGGGATTAAGAGGGAGTTGTCCATTCCTTATTATGCACAGCAGAATGGAATTGCAGAAAGGAAGAATAGAACTGTCATGGAAGCTGCAAGAGCAATGATTCATGATCAAGACCTTCCTATGCACCTTTGGGCGGAAGATGCTCGAACAACGGTGTATGTACAAAACTGTACTCCACATAGAGTACTTGAGAACAAGACTCCTGAAGAAGTCTTCTCTGGCAAGAAAACAGAAGTCAGCCATCTCAGAATATTCGGCTGTCCAGTGTACATTCACATTCCAAAAGAAAAGAGGACTAAATTAGATCCTTCAGGAAAGAAGGGTATATTTGTGGGATACTCTGAAAGCTCGAAGGCTTACAGAATATACTTCCCAGGATTCAAGAAGATTGACATCAGCAGGGATGTGACATTCGATGAAGATACAACATACAACAAATCTAGAAAGAAACCTGCTGAAGAATCCAAAGAAGCAGAAGCACCCAGAGTTCATGATACAACCATGAACGAAGAAGCTCAAGAAGAAGATCGAGAATTTGAAGAACCACAAAGACCTATAGATCCACCTCTGGAGAAAAATGCTCATAAGAGGAAAATTGCTTCGGTACGAGAACTTATCCAAGGTGTGGAAAGATATGGGGCTCCAGAAGAGAATCACAGAGAAAGAAAGAGGACTAGATCCGGCTCCGGGTATGTAGCTTTACTATGTGATTTCATTGACAAAGAACCTTCGAGTTATGAATAAGCGGCAGAATGGAAAGAATGGAAGGATGCTATGATCGAAGAATACCAATCGATCATGAAGAATGATGTTTGGGATGTTGTCCCAAGACCAGAAGGGAAGTCAGTTGTAACTTCCAAATTGATCTACAAAATCAAGCATGCTGCAGATGGTAGCATTGAAAAATATAAGGCAAGATTTGTGGCTCGGGGTTTCTCTCAGAAAGAAGGAATAGATTATGAAGAAACCTTTGCACCTATAGCCAGATACACTTCCATCAGATCAGTACTTGCTCTGGCTGCAGTAATGAAATGGAAGATACACCAGATGGATGTCAAGACTGCTTTCTTGAATTGTGTAGTAGAAGAGGAAGTATATGTGGAACAACCACTCGGTTTTGAGACACATGACAGGGAGTCTCATGTGTGCAGATTGAAGAAAGCCCTGTACATCTTGAAATAGGCACCCAGGACATGGTATGGCAGAATTGATAGATTTCTATCCAGTTTGGGATTTACCAAGAGTAAAGCAGATTCCAACCTTTACTACAAGGTTGAAGATGGCAACCCAGTGATACTTCTACTATATGTAGATGATCTATTTGTGACAGGTATGGATGGGTTGATTGATGATACAAAGAGAAAGCTTGTTGCCAAGTTCGAGATGAAGGACTTGGGTATGATGCATTATTTTCTAGGTATGGAGGTGTGGCAGAGTACAGATGGAATCTTCCTTGGACAAGGGAAGTATGCAGTAGAGATCCTGAAGAGGTTTGGGATGATGGAATGCAAGGATATGGCCACACCTATGGCATCGAACCTGAAGCTATTAAGTGACGCTTCGTCAGAGTCGGTTGATTATACGATGTATCGTTAGATGATTGGGTCCTTGATGGACCTGACGAACACGAGACCAGATATTTGCTTTGCTGTGAACACCTTGAGCTAGTTCTTGACAGATCTGAGAAATGTTCACTTGATTGTTGTAAAGAATATTCTAAGGTACCTGAGGGGTACAGTTGATTATGGGATCAAGTACGATGCGAATGAGAAGATTAACCTAGAGGGTTATGTTGATTCAGATTGGGTAGGAAGTGCCATCGATAGGAAGAGCACTTCAGGGTGTTGCTTCAGTATGGGATCAGATGTGATCTCTTGGTTAGCAGGAAGCAATCCTGTGTGGCACTGAGTATAGCTGAAGTAGAGTATGTCACAACTTGTTCAACTAGTTGTGAGGCAGTATGGCTACGAAAGCTACTGTCTGATTTATTTGATCTCCAGATGGATGCTACTTGTATACATTATGACAACCATAGTGGCGTGAAATTGTCAGAGAATCCAGTGTTCCATGACAAGTCGAAGCACATTGAGATCAAGTATCACTATATCAGGGATATGGTGTAGAGGGGAGCAGTGAAGATCCAGTACGTTGCGACGAAGGAACAAATAGCTAATGTGTTGACGAAGCCATTGGCTAGGGTGAAGTTTGAGTACTTCAGGGAGAAGCTTGGTGTTCTCCAGATAGAGGTTTCCTCCAAGGGAAAGTGATGAGTCCCATAGCCATTCTGACGAGTAGGTTAGATATAAGGGTTGAGCCATTCTATCATGGTCAGAGGATTGGTTCCTTTCTTAATAGGTATGAGTACTGAGATTCATAGCCATTATGACGAGGAGGTCAGATATAAGGGCTGAGCCATTCTGTTCATGGCTAAAGGATTAAGTTCCTCCCATGTCAGATGTAAGGGCTACCGCATTCTGACGAGTAGGTCAGATGTAAGGGTAGTGTCATTCTATTCATGGCTAAAGGATTAAGTTCCTCCCATGATAGATGTGAGAGCTGGCCATTTTGATGAGTAGGTCAGATGTAAGGTCTACCGCCATTATGACGAGTAGGTCAGATTTAAGGGCAGTGCCATTCTGTTCATGGTTAAAGGATTAAGTTCCTCCCATGACATATGTGAGAGCTAGCCATTCTGACGAGTAGGTCAGATGTAAGGGCTACCGCCATTCTAAGGAGTAGGTCAGATGAAAGGGCAGTGCCATTCTGTTCATGGCTAAAGGATTAAGTTCCTCCCATGACAGATGTGAGAGCTAGCCATTCTGACGAGTAGGTCAAATGTAAGGGCCACCGCCATTCTGAAAATCAGGTCAGATGTAAGGGCAGCGCCATTCTGTCATGGCTAAAGGATTAGGTTCCTTCCATGTCAGATGTGAGTGCTGGCCATTCTGACGAGTAGGTCAGATGTAAGGGCTACCACCATTCTGACGAGTAGGTTAGATATAAGGGCTACCAAAGACCTACGAGGAGGTAGGCATACACCCAGCATGAAAGAAGGCTGGATCTATAGAACTTCCCGTGATGAGAAGAATCATGAGATCGCACATATGATGATGACCAAAGAATATCCAGATCAAGCTATGATCCAGATCCAGTTATGATGAATCCCAGAGATCCAGATCAAGTGATGATCCAGATCCAGCAGTGATGATCCTAATCAAGTGATGATCCAGATCCAGTCTAGTGATGATGATCCAGATCGAGTGATGATCCATATCTAGTGATGATGATCCAGTGACGATGTTCTAGATCGAGTATGATCCAGTGACGATGTTCCAGATCGAGTATGATCCAGCGACGATGTTCCATATCGAGTATGATCCAGTGACGATGATCTAGATCTAGTGATGATCCAGATCCAAATGAAAGATGGCTTGAAGACGAAGAAGGCTTGAAGATGCAGATGACGAGATGATCCATTTGATACAGAGAAGAAGACCAGTGATGAAAATTGTGTCGAGAGAATACCTTCCTAGTTAAGAGGGAGTGTTGATGTAATTGTAACTTTGGAATGTATTTCACTTGTATTTCTTATCTATTGTAACCCGATGTTTATTCCAGGATGTTATCATGTTATGTCATGCCCTGATGTTTCAATTGGGAGAATCAATAATATAAACAAGTCATGTCAAGTCATTGTGGGTAACCCTCCGATTGTCTAAGGGTTAAAGTCCCCATAGTTCTGGGGCACTAGGGTTATTAGACTCTCCTAGTAGAGGTCGGCCCTAGTAGGGTTTTAGTCATGCCAGGATTAGTATAAATAGAGAGCTGGACTCTCTATTTAGCACACATCGCTTACACACTCAAGTGTAGCGCATAGTTGAGGAAGGAGAAGACACTGCGGCTAGTGAAGAAGAAGGTTACTGCTGTCGGGAGTGCATCTTACTGTTTTGTAGTTTTACCTTTGTGTTGATTCTATCTCTGAGGAAGTTGCGGGGTTTTCTCCATTTATGGTTTCCCTGAGGAAAAACACTGTGTTCATTGTCTCTTGTGTTTGATTGCTATACTTATTGTTCTCTCAGTTAAAGATCCTAACATAATGCTAGCTTGAATGTTGAAAAACTAACAATAAGGGTGTTTATTCTTGAACAACAGAAATGGCGAATCTATTGGGGAGCCCAGACTGCTATGGGTTAACTCTGTATATCTATTCCCAGTCTTTGCTTTGATTCAGTGTGTGGTGTCTTTTCTTGGTTCATACTTGCAGTGGTGTTTGAAGACCTTTATAATTTTTCTTCTTTTTGAAAAATTTAACTCCTGTACGCGGGTTGCTGTGCTACACAATCGCGTATAGAGGTCTGCATACGCGGGTTGCTCTATTGCATAGTCGCATACAGTACACGGGTTGCCCTTGTACACAGTCGCGTACAAGCCTAAGCACAAATTTTTTTGTGTTAGGGTTTGCTTGTCCCTGTCCTTCTGTGATTTTTGTCTTGCTTAGTGGTCTTTAATTTCAGCATTGCACTATAAGTTTGATGACCCTGTTAGCCATACCTTGTGCTTCCAAGTAAGCCCTTGAGTTTTTATTGTTCAGAGTGTCTTTCTATTGGCAACTTGAAGTGGATTTTCCTGTTGGGTGAGAGGTTTGAGTGCTGGTTGTCTGAATCAGTGATCAGGGTTCTAGACATCGTTTTATCCTTTTCTATCTCTGGATAGGGTTAGTTTGTCACTTGCCTTTGTTTCATTTCAGTGATTTCCATTCATTGTGTTTGCCCAAGTTAGGTTTTTCCGAGTCTTCCTTAGGTGGTTGATCTTTGGTTTTATGAATCTGATTTGCTTCATTTTTCTTACTTTATACAATTAATTTATTCAAGCATACTCAAGAATTGTGCATTTAGGTGCATAGTAGTTTTTGAGCAATTTGAAAAATGAAAAGAAAACATTTGAAGCTTTTGCATTTGTTTTGCATAGAGTAGTTTTATTTTCAGTTTTTAAAATAAGATCTCAAAAATTACAAAAATATAGTCTTAGTTTTCTCTTTATTAGTTGCATTTTCATCAGTTTATATTTACAAAAAAAAGAAAAGAGAAGTTTTTTTTAAGTAGTGATCATTTGATTTGAAATTCATTTATACACCTATTATTTTTACATTTCTTATCGAGTCAAAAACATCATAGTTTTTCACTCCACTTTCCTTCTGAGTAAAAAATAGCCCTTAAAATGAACGCTATATTTAAAATTTATTAGTAATTTTTGTTTTATAGGGCCATACACCTACTAGCTAAGTCTAGACTTGTGGGATAGGAAGTGTAAACTTCCCATAAGTATTTAAATTCAGACATAGTGGGCCGATGGATAGGTAAATCCTTCTCTTTATCGATAGTATCTGGGAAGCTCCTCTCAAACGAGAGTCAAGCACGAGGTTGCGTGGAGGCATTGGACTGAGGAGATAACCCTTTGATTCCTTGTCGAAACGTAAACCAGGGTTTTTATGCATCTGGGGATTCTGTCCTAGACAGAGTTTTGGGCTCAGCTACCCTGCCCATGCGTATGAATTAGGCTTGCGACTACCCCCCCAGAATGTTGGTATAGTTAAGGTAGCCTCTAGTCTCTTGACATCTAGGGTTCATACATAGGTAAACTGGAAGGCTATTTCTTGTTCACCTTGGACGAACTTGGAAGGTGACCCTTGTTGAAAGTGTAGGAGGGCGGTGGCTGATTTCTCCGTTTGTGCCTAAGAACCTCTTCAAGGACGCCAAGCAACTGTCTTTCAACTTTCTTTGGGAAAGCATATCTTTTACCCTTTATGACTGTTGAGACTTTAGGATTTTTCGTAGTGATTGCTCTATGGTTTGTCTGTGTTTAGCCGACCTTAGGGTTTGAATTGTCAAATTTACAATCATGGAGGACCAAGCTATCAGAAGGTCACAAAGGTTGCAAAACCTTCCTCCTCTTATCACATTGGAACCTCCACCTCCCCCTCAAAGGCGGATATTGGACACGAACGGTTCATTTGAACCGATAGGAGTCAGTGAAGTTCCGGGTGAACCAGAACTTAGGTCAAACCGTATTAATTTAAACACAGTTGAGATAGAAGACTTGCAGGCTGACGAGTTTGCAAGGAATTTTAATACACGTCTAACTGACTTAAATGATCCTGTGGTCGTTCAGGTTCGTCCTTTTGATCCACCCGTGATCGGTGTCCTTGTGGGCAGGATAATGTCTACTGCAGGAGAAAGTTCTTTTACCTTCACCTCAGCCGCTCCGGCTGAAGGGGTGCTACCTCCCCCGGTTAGTACCCCTAGAACAAACATACCCACTACACCCTTAACTCTAGCGAGCTGAGTGGTTCAACCACTGGCTCCCACAAGTCTAGCAGGTGCTTCTGGTGGAATGGTCACTGGGATTCCTAGTGTACCTACTGTACCTACCTCCTCCGCACACACTTCCCAGAGTGGTCCGACAGGATCCTCGGATTTTGTCCAAGGATTTCCTTGGAATGGGGGGCATATTCCCCCCACAGGGACTTCACTTAGTGAACCTCTCACATAGCACGTGCGATCGTGGGATATTAAAGAATACCCTTATTTTCGAGAGATATTGAACCAAACTCTTTTTGTTGAAACCCCCTCCCAATACTTAAAAATTCCTCCCCACCCCTTTTTATACCTCAATCCTTATAAACCACCCT
>LPNX010474215.1:498557-519772 GCA_001517045.1 Pseudotsuga menziesii
CACAGATTCTTCCCTCGTCGCGCAACTTCCACTTACTCACAATATCTCCAACCGTATCGCATCTCAGCGCACCGCGAGACACCCGACCTCTCCTCAACGCTAAGCCCTCAGCTCGCAGTCTCACGCACCGCAGCTCCTCTGCCGGTGCAATATTGCCTCTCTGCGATATCCTACCGCTACGACTTTGCACTCTTAGCATTGACTGTGTCACCGTACGTAACTCTACCTTCTAGAAGTTATATTGTGATTAAATGGTCATTAGAAACAGATGTAAAGGAGTCTTTAAACAGCTTACTAAAATACTTCAACTTATCGCTATCTCCTTGCATTATCATGAGCTGAACAATACATACATTCACTTACTGCAACTAACATTACATGCATAATAACCAGTAACCATAAGCAAATACCTGGGTCGTAGCTCTGCCTTGTCCTCTTTCCGCCAAAACTTATCTCTCCGCCAAAACTAGCAGCTTCTTCTGTAGCTGCGGGGCCCTGCTCGAACAATAAGCTTGACCACCCTGGTCTCCTCGGTCACCCTGTACTCTTGCTTCTTCAGCCTCTTCGAATTCAACAGCCTCAACAACATCTATGTATACCATTGCTGCTCTGGCTACTCGCCTCAAAAGGCGTATCCAAATAGGTGGTACCCACAAAATCCTGCATGATGGCTGGGATGTGCTCAATCCTTAAGGTAGGTACTCTCTCGGTAAGCCTAGCCAGCTTCCCCTCGAGTACCCTAATCAAGCCCTGGTCCTCTCCCAAGACAGGACGTACATACATACGTGGATGCCCTTCTGGGCAGACTGGTCCAATATCTGCATTTTGACATGTTAAAAGGATTAGAACTCTTATACATATGTATATATCTCTATATTTAAAATTCATAAAAATTAAAACCTGAAAATAAAAAATTACCTAACTCTCCCCATGCTCCTCCTGGAGGGCGGACGAGATCAGCATCACCACGGAAATTCATTCCAGCATATGGAAACTGCTCCAAAGCTGGAAACTATCGCTTCCACCAAAAGTAGAAGTCACCATCATAGACACTTTGCACCGATCCACCACCTCCCTAGCGGAGGAAAATATCTCCCCACCTGCTCAACCTAAGTTGACGAGGAGAACGAACTGGTAGTGGCACTGCAGGACTCAATCCCAACACTCTCTCAAAGAAGAAGGCTACTAGTATGCTGGAATACCCAAAATTATTTCTCCTGCCTCTTTTGCAGTCAAAGAGTTGTTTTCTCATAATCAGGATCACTCCCGAGCACCAGTCATGTAGGGCTCCCTACATACAATCCACTGCTAGTCTCATCTGGTTCCGAGTTGCAAGGTGAAGTGATGATGAACCTGTTGTTGATGTAATTGTAACCTCGGAATGTATTCACTTGTATTTCTTATCTATTATAACCCGACGTTTATTCCAGGATGTTATCATGTTATGTCATACCCCGATGTTCTGATCGGCGGAATCAATAATGTAAACAAGTCATGTCAAGTCATTGTGGGTAACCCTCTGATTGTCTAAGGGTTAAAGTCCCCGCAGTTCCGGGGCACTAGGGTTATTAGACTCTCCAAGTAGAGGTTGGCCCTAGTAGGGTTTTAGTCGGATTAGTATAAATAGAGAGTTGGACTCTCTATTTAAAACACATCACTCACACACTCAAGTGTAGTGCATAGTTTAGGAAGGAGAAGACATTGGGGCTAGAAAAGAAGAAGGTTACTGCTGTTGGGAGTGCATCTTACTGTTTTGGGGTTTCCCCGATGAAAAAAATTGTGTTTGATTGTTGTACTTGTTATTCTCTCAGTTAAATATGCTAACATAATGCTAGCTTGAATGTTGAAAAACTAACATGGTATCAGAGCTAACCTGAGAAGAAGACACTGTGTAGCTGCTGGAACTAGGGCTTCCTACTTTGTGGATCTCTCTCCACATATTTTCAGCAAAAGTAAGGTGGAATAACTCTCCTCCTTAGAGCGCATCTTTCTATCGAAGCAGAATCCAATTCTGAGGTTTTTTAGTTTTGGACCTGTCACTGCTGCCGAAAATTAGGGCTTTTCACAGAAGAGGAATTTTTTAGTGAGCCCAGATCTGGATTGATCTCCTCCCCAAAATAGAAGTTAGGGATAAATTTCAAGGCATTTGGGTGGAAAGAAAATTGTAAAAGCAAAACCCTAATTTGCTCCTGAACCAGCGCTACAAGATTTTAGCTCAAGTTTCAGATCCGACATCTTGACCTGGTAAGATCTAAAATCTTTTGTATTTCCATTTGAGGTTCTCGGTTAAGATGTCTCACCATACCAAGCTTGATGAAAATCTTGAGGGAGCTGGTAACTTCCGAGCTTGGAAGTATAGGATCTCCCTGGTCCTGGAAGAGAATGAGTCGGACTCCTACATCCATGAGGAGGTTCCAGTTCCAGAGGGAGATGAGGCTAAGGCCTTGCATAAGAAGAAATTGGTTATGGAAAAGAGAATCATTGCTGATTCTATCAACGACCATGTCATACCAGAGGTGTCCTCTCTAAAGACACCTAAAGCTATGTTTGATGCCCTAACCAAATTATTTGAAGGGAAGAACATAAACTAGAAGATGACTCTGAGAAACCAACTGAAGAATGTGAAGATTCAGAATGTAGAAACAATCCAGTCTTACTTCACAGGAATTTCTTAGATCAAGGAATAACTAGAAGCTGTAGATGAAGAAGTGGAAAATGTAGAGATTGTGATGACTACCTTGAATGGCCTTCCTAGGTCATGGGATTCTTTCATCCAAGGAATATGTGCTAGAAAGAAGTTAGTCAAGTTCAGCAGACTATGGGAAGAGTACTCTCAAGAAGAAGCTCGGATAGCAGCTCGAGAAGAAAATATGGGAAGTGAAGATCAAGCTCTCATGGTACACTCCAAATCACATTCCAAGTCAACCAAAAGAAGATTTCATAACTCTAGAGGTAAGCACTCTCACAAAGATAACACTAGAAATTTTTTATCTAGGATCATATGTTATACATGTGATGAAGCAAGACATTATGCAAGAAATTGTCCTAAGAAACAAAAACTAATAAAGAGGAGCAACAAAAGAAGACATCATGCTCATGCTGCAGAGGATGATGAACCATCCAAGAAAAGAACTAGATATGAAAGTGAAGATTCTTCAAGCGAGGATGAATATGTTTTGATCTCCGCTCTCACAGGTAACATTACTCATGGAAGTGATGATTGGCTTATAGACGGTGGGGCTTCCAAACATATGACAAGATTCAAGGAATCCTTTGTGAGACTATCAGAACATGAATCACCTCACAAGGTGAAGCTAGGAGATGACTACCAATATCCAATATAAGGTAGTGGGGAATCTTCCTATAAGCTAGACTCTGGAAAGTCTCTAACAATGAAAGAAGTATTGTTTGTGCCAGGACTCAAGAAGAACCTCCTTTCCATATCGGCATTAGATGCAAAAGGAATGTGAGTTGCATTCATAGATGGTCAAGTCACCATATGGCCAAAAGGAAAGACTATCGATGATGCAGTAGTGATTGGAGAACAAGAAGGAGGATTGTGCAAATTAAAGGGCCATCCAGAACAAGCCTTGGTCCATAACACAGTAGATCCAAGTGAACTTTGGCATAGAAGCCTTGCACATGTGCATTACAGAGCACTACCTATTGCAAGCAAAGCTGTTGAAGGTCTTCCAGAAATCCAAGCAAAACATGATGGGGTCTGCAAAGGATGTGCGAAAGGAAAGAATACAAAGAAGACATTTCCAAGCAGCGAGATCAAAGCAAAAGGAATCTTGGAAATCATCCACTCCGATGTATGCGGTCCTATGTCATCAAATTCACTAAGTGGGTATGCATATTATGTTTCTTTCATTGATGATTTCTCTAGGAATACATGGGTTTACTTCATGAAGAACAAAGATGAAGTATTCAACGATTTCAAGGAATTAAAAGCCTTGATCGAGAACCACACTGAAAAGAAGATCAAGACCATTTGATCAAATAATGGCAGATAATTCACTTCAAATGAATTCAAAGAGCTATGCAAATAATTAGGGATTAAGAGGAAGTTTTCCACTCCTTGCAATCCACAACAGAATGGGATTGCAAAGAGGAAGAATAGAACTATCATGGAAGTTGCAAGAGTGATGCTTCATGATCAAGACCTTCCTATGAATCTTTGGGTGGAAGCTGCCAGAAAAACGGTGTATGTACAGAACCGTACTCCACATAGAGTACTCAAGAACAAGACTCCTGAAGAATTCTTCTCCGGCAAGAAACCAGAAGTCAGCCATCTCAAAATATTCGGCTGTCCAGTATACATACACATTCCAAAAGAGAAAAGGACTAAATTAGATCCTTCAGGAAAGAAGGGTATATTTGTGGGATACTCTGAAAGCTCTAAGGCTTACAGAATATATTTCCCTGGATACAAGAAGATTGACATCAGCAGGGATGTGACATTTGATGAAGACACAGGTTAAAACAAATCCAGAAAGAGACCTCCTGAAGAACCTGAAGAAGCAGAAGCACCCAGAGTTCATGATACAACCATGAACGAAGAAGCTCAAGATGAAGATCGAGAATTTGAAGAACCACAAAAACCTATAGATCCACCTCTGGAGAAGAATCCTCATAAGAGGAAACCTGCTTGGGTACGAGAACTTATCTAAGGTGCGGAAATATATGGGTCTCCAGAAGAGAATCACAGAGAAAGAAAGAGGACCAGATCCTGCTCCAAGTATGTAGCTTTACTATGTGATTTCATTGATAAAGAACCTTCTAGTTATGAAGAAGCGGCATAATGGAAATAATGAAAGGATGCTATGATCGAAGAATACCAATCGATCATGAAGAATGATGTTTGGTATGTTGTCCCAAGACCAGACGAGAATTCAATTGTAACTTCCAAACGGATCTACAAGATCAAACATGCTACAGACGATAGCATTGAAAAGTATAAGGCAAGATTTGTAGCTTAACGGTTTCTCTCAGAAAGAAGGAATAGATTATGAAGAAACCTTTGCACCTGTAGCCAGATACACTTCCACCATATCAGTACTTTCTCTGGCTGCAATAATGAAATGGAAGATACACCGGATGGATGTCAAGACTGCCTTCTTGAATGGTGTAGTGGAAGAGGAAGTGTATGTAGAACAACCACTCGGTTTTGAGACACATGACAAGGAGTCTCATGTGTGCAGATTGAAGAAATCCCTATATGGTTTGAAACATGCACCCAAGACATGGTACGACAGAATTGATAGCTTTCTATCCAGTTTGGGCTTTACCAAGAGTAAAGCAGATTCCAACCTTTACTACAAGGTTGAAGATGGCAACCCAGTGATGATTCTACTATATGTAGATGATCTGTTTGTGATAGGTATGGATGGGTTGATTGCTGATACAAAAATAAAGCTTGCTGCCGATTTCGAAATGAAGGACTTGGGTATGATGCATTATTTTCTAGGTATGGAGGTGTGGAAGAGTGCAGATGGAATCTTCCTTGGACAAGGGAAGTATGCAGTAGAGATCCTGAAGAGGTTTGGGATGATGGACTGCAAGGCTATGGCCACACCTATGGCATCGAACCTGAAGCTATTAAGCGATGCTTCATCAGAGTCGGTTGATGCTATGATGTATCGTCAGATGATTGGGTCATTGATGTACCCGACGAACACGAGACCAGACATTTGCTTTGTAGTGAACACCTTGAGCCAGTTCTTGACAGATCTGAGAAATGTTCACTTGATTGCTGCAAAGTATATTCTGAGGTACCTGAGGGGTACAGTTGATTATGGGCTCAAGTACAATGTGAATTAGAATATTAACCTGGAGGGTTATGTTGATTCAGATTGGGCAGGCAGTGCCATCGACAGGAAGAGCACTTTAGGGTGTTTCTTCAGTATGGGATCAGGTGTGATCTCTTGGTTTAGCAAGAAGCAATCCTGTGTGGCACTGACTACAGCTGAAGCAGAGTATGTCATAGCTTATTCAGCTAGTTGTGAGGTAGTATGGTCAGCTAATGTCTGATTTATTTGATCTCCAGTTGGATGCTACTTCTATACATTGTGACAACCAGAGTTGTGTGAAGTTGTTAGAGAATCCAGTGTTCCATGACAAGTCAAAGCATATCAAGATCAAGTATCAATATATTAGGGATATGGTGCAGAGGGGAGTAGTGAAGCTCCAGTATGCTGCAAAGGATGATCAGATAGCTGATGTGTTGACGAAGCCATTGGCCCGAGTGAAGTTTGAGTACGTCAGGGAGAAGCTTGGTGCTCTCCAGATCGAGGTCCCTTCCAAAGGGAAGTGATGAGTTTGGAATCCATTCTGACGAGCAGGTTAGATTTAAGGGCTGAGCCATTATGTCATGGAGAGAGGATTTGGTTCCTTCCATGTCAGATATGAGTGTTTAGATCCATAGCCATTCTGACGAGCAGGTCATATATAAGGGCTGAGCCATTCTGTCATGCTAAGAGAATCTGGTTCCTTCCATGTTAGGTATGAGTGCTGAGATCCATAGCCATTCTGATGAGCAGGTCAGATATAAGGGCTGAGCCATTCTATCATGGCTAAAGGATTAAGTTCCTTCCATGTCAAATATGAGTGCTAGCCATTCTGATGAGTAGGTCAGATGTAAGGACAACTACCACTCTCTGGGAGAGTGGAGGCACCTGGTCCATTACCAGGTAGCTCAGTTTGGGACTGGGGGCCATTCTGGCGAGGGTGTAGGATTTGGTTCCTACCAGGTTAGATGTGAGTGCAGGCCATTCTAGTGAGGGTGTAGGATTTGGTTCCTACCAGGTCAGATATAAGGGAAACTTCCATCCTCCGAGAGAATGGAGGCACCTGGTCCGTTACCAGGTAGCTCAGTCTAGGACTTAGGGCCATTTTGGCAAGGGTGTAGGATTTAGTTCCTACCAGGTTAGATGTGAGTGCAAGCCTTTCTGATGAGGGTGTAGGATTTGGTTCCTACCAGGTCAGATATAAGTGTTGAAGCCTTTTCACAGATGATAGTGATGTCCTATCATGCTGGTGAATGTGACTGCTGGGCCTTTTCGATGTGATTGTATGCTTCTACATGATCAGATGTGAGTGTTTGGCATGCCTTTCTAATGAGTAGGTTAGATTTAAGTGTTGGGCAGGCCATTATGACGAGTAGGTCAGATATAAGTGCTGAAGAAGACCTACATGATGGCTAGGCCTACAACCAGCATGAAAGAAGGCTGGCTCTGTACAACTTCCTATGACAAGAAGAATCATGAGATAGCACACATGATGATGACCAGAGATGATTCAGATCGAGCTATGATCCAGATCCAGTTATGATGACTCCGAGAGATCCAAATTGAGTGATGATCAAGATCCAGCAGTGATGATCCAGATCGAGTGATGATCCAGATCTAGTAATGATGTCCAATGATGATCCAGATCGAGTATGATCCAGTGATGATGATCCAGATCGAGTGATGATCCAGATCCAGTGATGATCCAGATCCAGTGATGATGTCCAGTGATGATCCAGACTGAGTATGATCCAGTGACGATGATTTAGATTGAAAGATGATCTAGATCCAGCTGAAGATGACTTGAAGATGCAGATGACGAGAAGATCCAGAGAAGAATACCAGTGATGAAAATTGCATCGAGAGAATACCTTCCTAGTTAAGAGGGAGTGTTGATGTAATTGTAACTTCAGAATGTATTCACTTGTATTTCTTATCTATTATAACCCGATGTTTATCCTAGGATGTTATCATGTTATGTCATACCCCGATGTTCCGATCGGGAGAATCAATAATGTAAACAAGTCATGTCAAGTCATTATGGGTAACCCTCCGATTGTCTAAGGGTTAAAGTCCCCACAGTTCTGAGGCACTAGGGTTATTAGACTCTCCAAGTAGAGGTTAGCCCTAGTAGGGTTTTAGTCATGTCAGGATTAGTATAAATAGAGAGTTGGAATATCTATTTAACACACATCATTCACACACTCAAGTGTAGCGCATAGTTGAGGAAGGAGAAGACAGTAGGGCTAGACAAGAAGAAGGTTACTGCTGTCAGGAGTGCATCTTACTGTTTTGGGGTTTTACCTTTCGTGCTGATTCTATCTCTGAGGAAGTTGCAGGGTTTTCTCCATTTATGGTTTCCCCGATTAAAAACACTGTGTTCATTGTCTCTTGTGTTTGATTGTTGTACTTGTTATTCTCTCGGTTAAAGATCCTAACATAATGCTAGCTTGAATCTTGAAAAACTAACACCTGCAACACTCACTATAGTACTCGTCACCACCTGTAAAGGAAGGTCACATATGTGAACAATAGGGATGCAACAACCTTGGTTTTGTGTGCCTGGCACACAGTATATATCAATATAGTTTTGTACACTTAGAGGGTCACCACCTCTTCCGGTGCCTTCCAAATTTACCGGAGCTCCCCGTCATGATAGAGCAACAATGAAATAGACATCCTCAGAAGTAATCTCCAAGGACTCACCTTGAAGATCAAACATGCCCAAATCATGATCCCAATAATTTATCAGGAACTCCAAGAGGCAGACATTGGCCTGCATAGGTGAGGTACATAAAAACTTTAATAACCCACTTTGACGTAAAGCATTCATTGTGGGGGCATGTTGAAGAGCTTCTTGATCCATGTCCCCATGTTCTCGCTCCCTCCATTCAAGCACCATCTTTCAACCTAATAACCAAGCAATTGTAAACCTTTAGTTTCATATAAAATTTGGAAATTTTGACCCTACATATCTTTTTTCCACCTCACGCAGCATACGCAACTGTCTTTTAAGGCAAGTCGCGTACTGTACATGACTTTCCTTTGGGCAACCAGCGTATGCGACTTTTACTATAGAACGCATGTATGCAACTTTTACTATAGCAAACCTGCGTACACAGCGTTGTTGTTTTGAGGGCACCTAAAAACATGAAATTAGGGCTTAATTTTAATAAATGCTTAGATCAAAAGAAAGAGCATGGAGTGTAGTCTTACTTGACACTTGCGGTTTTGGAAATGGTCCACCGGATTGTCCACACCGAGCAATTGAAGGTAGAGGTATAAACTTGTCTTCTATGGTTAAAAATCCAAATGGTGAGTTTTATTTATGTTTTTAAACTATTTATAGAAAATTTATTTTCAAGTGGGTTTTTCCCTATAGTTCATAATTTGTAAAACTAATACCATATTTTCTTTTACATGTGACAGGTTCATTATCATTTTTAAGGTGTTTTTGCTCATATAGGATGGTTTTCCATTGTTTCACATGCATTTTGCATCTATAACTACTCCATTTTAAACATAGCATTAACATTTTTTCCACAGACTATGGTATCTTTAACCATTAGTTCCTTGTCTTTACCATCGTTCTTCCGTGGATAGGACCTTTCTCCTATGAGTATCCTCATTTAGAACCTATTTATTGTCTTTTGATACTCATTCAGCAGCTATCATTGGTACAGGGGAATCTTTTTAGCTATTTTTCACGCCAAATTGAGCTTCATTTGGTCTCTTTTTACAAGCTATGCCTTTATAGGACTCCTCGCCCTTATGGAGTTTCTTTAGGCCTAGGTCTAACTTCTTAAAATTAGACTTGACTCCCGAGTAAACTTGTCCATTCAAGCTCGTTAAGAATACGTGCATGGGCATCCACATTGGTGGTAGGTTATCTCTTTCTCGGACCATGTGGAATAATACGAGAAATTATCACTCTCTTTTCTACGGAATTGAGAAGAGTATTCTCAGGTATAGGTTTATCGCTTTACCGAACCTGAGGGACTAAATTTACGAAAAAGTAACACCCGATATGAGCTCAGTTTTCTCTTTTTCGTGCTCTAGACCTAAACATGAAAAATATTCTGAGTGTACTTTGTGTCGTTGTCATGCTCGTTAAAAACCAAGAACAAAGCATCGCATTTATTGTTGTAAGACCCGTTTCTCGTACTCAAATGGATCTTTCCAAGTGATCCTGATTTCCTTCACACTCGTAAAACTCAAGCTATATTCTGCTCTCGAAGGAGTGTTGGGTAGGTGGTAATTTAACCTTTTTCAGACCTCCCTAACTAAGTACGAAAAAGGTTCACCTTTTCTTCTACGGAAGTTAAGAGAGGTATTTTGTGGTATGTTTTATACTTTTTCGGCCTCAAGAGACTAAATTGGACGAAAAAGGACCCCCCTGGAGTCTTCTTTGGAATTTTCAGACTCTCTAAATGTGAAAATACTGAGTGAGCATGTACTAGTTCGGGCTCATAAAATCCACGAATCAGTGACACTATCAAGCATTATTCCCTCTTCTCTTCAAGCTTGTCAAAAAATGAAGAGAGATCTGAGTTGACTTTCCTAGACTCATTAAAATTTAACAGGGAAGCTAAGGAAGAAGTTTTCTTTTGATTCTTAGTTAGTGGCAGTATGTCATCCTTGAACAAAGCACTCTCTGTTTTTTCCGATACTCATGTCTCAGTGTTCACTTTCAGTTCAGCTATTACTTCGAGTTTCTTACTCCTCCTCTTGTTAGTTCTATCTGGGGAATCTAATCATGTCTCCTACATGACATATAAGTTTAGTTGTTCTATCTATAAAGTTAAAAAGCTACCTTGGGTCATCTCTGTGTTGTACTTACTGTTCAAGGACTTAACCATGTGTCTGATCTACATCCCGATTCCATCATTGTCATATCTGTTATTACTTGTGTCTCCCTTCCTTTACCCAGTTCCTAGTCACTCTTGTGATCCGTTGGAGGATCTATTGCCTTCCTTATCATAATATGGTTCCGCATCAACACTTCCTGACGACGAAGACCTAGAGTTTTGATGATTGTACCTCAAGATTCGCTTTCATTATTGGTGAATTCCTTTGCTTCAGTTGTTGATTATCACCTATTGATTGACAATCTGTTGAATACGCTCCATGTTCGACTTCAATAACATCTATTCACATGGCTTGGATTGTACTGGTTCTTTGGGATTTTTTATGAAGACCTTAGTTTCACATTCATGGACTAAGTTGCACAAGATTATGTTGTAATTACCTACACAGCTTCCAGATCTTTGAAGACTCATCATTATTGTATATTGTGGCTTCGATCCACCTTTGTAATATATGTGGTCTTGTACCCGTACTATATGATGTACTCAAATATTGTAAAGGAGCTAGTGTTCCAGTATATTGAACATAGCATCCTCAGATATGACTTTGTATATGACATTATTATGTATTTGTTTCAGGTACTACCTCTGCTCCATTGGACTTCTGAGTTCTCCAAAGATAATGATTATAATGTATTTCGGTCATCGCTTCCCTCTGACCTCACACATTAGGGGGAATTTGTTATCAACCCAAATGGCACTTCTCCGTCCGAGTACCAACAATTTATTATGTTGGCACACAAAAGTACATTTCAGGATTGAAGTTTGCCTAAACACTATAGATGGGCATGACATGAGATGCATTTACCTTTCAACCAGCTTGCCATTTTATTTTTCTAAGTATGGATGGGCGTACGCAACTATCTCCATTGAAACTCGTGTACATACGCGACTATCCTTGTTGACAACTCGCGTACTGTACGCGACTATCTCCATTAGAACCCGTGTACAGATCTGTACGCGGGTTTCCTTTAACAGACTCACATGTCATACACGGGTTTCTTATAGTAATAGTCGCGTACACCTCCATTCGACATTAAAAAATATAAATAACGATTAATGGATATTAGTTGAGCCCTAATCATTAACCATCTCAATTGTCTCAACCTCCTCAACCTTCGAAACTGCTCTATTTCCCAAAGTATAAATAGAGGCCTTGGGGAGGGCATTAATCAATCAATTTTGGAGAGAAAAGTTATGCTGGTGGTATATCTTCAGAAGTCTTGGAGCAACAGAACTCAGAGTCCTTTGGTTGCAGAGGAGTCCTTGTCTCAAGCGTTGGGTTGTACACTTATCTCATTCACTGATTGTTAATAAAGAGAATTCTTCTTCAAACATTGTGTTGAGTCTCTTTTGTGTATTAGGGTTTGATGAATATATTTGATTAAGCACTATATATGTTGTTTATCTAACCTGTCATATATACATGTATAAGATTGTACTTGGAGAATTTTCTCTTTGCAGGTGAAGGAGGTACATCCCTGAAAGATTTAGATAGAAGCAGAGTGGAAGAAGATAAAAATTGGATCAACCATTGGTAATTGGGTGAGTCCAATATTTCTTCCTATTTCCTTTCTGCATTTAACTAAAGCTAATTTTCTGCAAGTTTTAGAAGTAAGTTGGTAACCCCAGACCCTAGGTTATAAGGGTGTTTATTCCTTAACAACAACAAGGACTCATACTCAAGTTGCAAGTCATGCACAAAAGTATTTTATCAGGAAAAGTAATATGACCAGAAGGAAAAGGTGTTCTAGCTTGTTTGATATCGTGACCGAACTTATCAATTGTCCATTACCTTAGCCTACTTTTCATGTGTTGTCATCACTGCGTACTTATGGATTACCAATGGGAATAAAGACCATGATGATCATGGCCCTTTCTTTCAAAAAATTATGAATCAAGTGTAGAAGCATTGATCAATAAAATGCAAGAGAGAGGAAGAAGAGAGAAGGACGCAGAGAGGTGACGAGGCTCTGTATGATTAACTTTTTCATATGCCTGTCCCAAATTTATTACTACTTCAGTACCAAACTATGATGAGCCTCTTGTAAATTATAACCAGGATGCTTATAGGCTTCAATTGAAGTTGTTCTTATCAGAAGTTAGACAACAACAACTTTTGTTGGGTCTACAAAGTTTCTTAAAGTTGTATATAACCATCTCAATGGAGAAGCTTGCAAATTTTATGGACATTGATGAGTCTACTTTAAGGACAACACAAATGACATACAATCATAAAACGCATGCAATTGATAACAATGGAAGAATTATATCAAATGCAGATGTTGACTTTTATATTATTGAGGATATTATCCACATTATTGAGTCAAAATCAACAAATGCTAATAACTTTATGCGTCACATTATCAAGTGTGAAGAAATTATTAGTGATTTGGACAGAGTCAAGCTTGAATAAAATGTTTTTATTTGTACATTGTACAAATGCAGTAATGAGGTCAAACATACAAATTTTGTAACCAGAGAAGAGCAGTCTTGGATATTGGAGGAGTTTGTGCATTGATTTAAGTGACAACATCTAATGGACAGAGTTAATGTATAAATGCAGGCTGCTAAATGTGAATATGACCTAAATCGGGAAGCTAAGCTGAAATATGGTACAATGATATCTTTTCAGCGGCAGTTGGAGAAAATGCATTTGTAAGGATTGACATTAGTAAATATATGGAAAAGCGTGTTGTTTCTCGTCTAGTTGGAGCTCCTCCTAGGTATGTTGACTATGAAAAGGGTGGATTGCTAACAGAGACAGTCCATATGAGACTATTCTCAGTGGTATTATTTGATTAAATTGAGAAATCTCATACTGAAGAGTTTAATATTCTTCTCGAGTTGTTAGATGAGGGAAGGGTCACTGATTCACAAGGGTGCATTGGTTAAGAAGGGATAGACTATATATTTGGAAACAGAGTATAGGAAAATACCGTATTAACTCAAACTCATGCAGTTCCAAGAGGGTTTTCTATAATAAAGCATCCCTTATTGATTTGGTTGCATCATTCTCAGCATTATATTGATGCAATCCATAAAGGAGGTGGCTAGATTATCCCAACAACCAGAAGGGTCATTTGAAAAATGAGGAGATTAAATGTAATTTACATATATGAAGACTCGTGTCCAAATGAGAGATTGCAGATGCAAAGAAATAAAATGTGAAGGTCATAGGCGGGAGGTTAATTTGGAATTATTACAACTTATTGATACAGCGACATTAAAACTCAAGAGTTAAAGGATAAATACAATCTACAGGTGGAAAACTCGACATTAAAATTATCTCCAGCATTTTTAACTTTAGTATTGGAGATCCCACATCTTTAGGTGTTTTTTTTTCAATTGAAGAGCAACTGGTAGCATCAAGATCATCTTCAGGCATTTGAAACATGTTAAAGTAGCAATTCCATATTTTAGTTGTTTATTGATAAAATAATTCTTAGAATGTAGTGGTTAGCTATACAGTTGTCGTTATTCTAGTAGTAGTTTTTATTTTTAGAAAGTGGAGGTTAGGATGACTCAAGTCTCTTTGGGGGACCGAGCAGTAGTTTTTATATATAAGCATATGTAATAAATAGAAAAAAAGGGGTTTTGGATCTCATGAGGAATGAGGTATTTCACCGTAACTATTGGGTATTGTTTTAATTTTTGAATATCAATAAAGTTGCTGAGAGGAAATTTTGTAAACTTTCAAGGAAGAGATTCTCGTGTCGTTGTTTTCTCAGTAAGTAATTTTATTAAGTGACTGTATTTCCAGTTTCCCACTCCATTATGTATTTTCTTTCGAGTTTGAGTAAGAGTGATGTGAACTATAATTCATCCTTTGATGCTCTAGTTTATCATATTCAAACATTTTAAAATCTTTTCTTCTAAATTTATTATAGAATTCATCCTTGTTAGATGCTATGTTTTAATGGACTGTCTTCCTTTGTTTACTACCATCTTACAATGCCTAAAGTATGAGGAAATGGTGTCTACCTTTCCTCTATCATTGTTCTTTTCAAACCCCAATCTCTTGCAGCTTAAACCAATATATTTTATTGACTCCATTTCCCAGCGGTCTATTTTCAAGTCTTTCCTACCAAACCTCTATAAAAACAAACTTGTTTCTATTAGAGATCTAACCTTATGAGTGTTATTGTTGAATATTTTGAGTGAGAAAGTTTTATAATTTCTGAGAGATACCTCTATGATTGTATAAGGTCAGAATATAGTCTAAAGTTGGGTATGTGGTTACCTCAGGGTTTCCTTGAAAGAACCTTAGGAAAATTTGAGAGCTAACAGGGGGAATGGGGACATTCCTAGAACTTTAGAATTTATTGGACTAAGTTGTTTATCCTAGTCCTTAAATTATGCTTTCGTGACTTTATTAGTTCATGGTCACCTAAAAATTATACAATGGACCCAACTTTTGATTATTTGGCCTTTGGAAGTATTTTGACTCCTTATGCTTAGATTGATGCGATCCACTTCTTAAATGTTCCCCTTCAGTGGTTTTGTAACCACCACTTGCACAAAGGCGTCCTCACAGGATATTTTTAGCCAATGCATGTGAGAATTGTAACTCCTCCTTCATTATGATTCCTTTTTTTCTATTTTGGGAAGATGATTTGGCTTGTGTAACTCCTCACCTCACTAATTTGAGTTCTTCTTTAGAGGTGTCCACACATAGTTGGAGTAGGGTTGGGTAGTTTGGAGTCACCCTCCTTGGAATTCGAGATACTTGGGTAGAATTGGATTTAGCATCTTGTGGTTGAGTTAAACCCCTTCGGTTGACTCAAGTTAGATTACCTTAGTTCTAATTAACCTCCTTGGGTTCAAATTTCCTATTTTGATCTACAAATCCTTGGTTGATCTCCTTGGGAATGGGTTGGTTTTTTTATCATGCCATTCTCGGTAAGAGCTTGGTAATCCATGTCTGCTCTGCTATGTATGTGGATGGTGTGCTTAGAGCACTACAAAATTGTGTTTTTTTTTAAGTAAGCCTGAGCAACTCAAGTGTAGTTCCTTCATGTCCACTTATTTTCTCCATCCTAAACCTGCACATAAATATTGATGGTGAATGGTGATGTCTTGAGAGGCTTAACTAGTGAAGGAATTACCATTGCACCTGGTAGTGGGGTAGAGGAGAAAGTAGGTGGTGAGGAATAGGGTTTTGGATTCTCAAACTAATATTTTGATCTATTCTCGAGTGCACCTTTGCTTGTGAATCCATGGCCTCATTGCAAGGGTGGCCTATCCAATAGGATTTGGCTTGGTAGAGCCTAAGGCTAGGTGGTATGTACACCGATTGATGAGAGTTGCACATTAATAAGATAAGTGACCTATTTTATGTTAATTTATTTGTTTATATGTGTTGTCATATTTTCTATTGACCCAGGTTCATACTTCATTTTCCTTCAACAAATCCCAAGGTATCGACCCGACAGAGTATAACTATGTTGGCAACACCTATGATGCAAGTGAGGTCTCACCCGAGATATCTATGGAGACTATGAGAACTAGGTTTCTGCGGTTATGGGAGGGGATTTCCTTATCACAACATCATCAAGCCACTTGACTGAAACCAATAAATGGACTTCCGACGTCATACATACATCAGAGAATAAAGCACATTGATTCATCGACACACATAGACATCACATAAAATATATAGATTCTACCACATATTAATCAACACTCCACACTATTATACCCTTAGATGTTGACAAACTCATAAAAGTTCATTCACAGTATAGACAAAGACACATATTTAACATGGAAACCCATACGGGAAAAACCACAAAGGCGCTCTTCATTTGCCATGAGTAATGTTTAAACGTCTTTGGTCTGTGCACATAGCTTACAGACCTCTCTCAGGATCTTCTTTACAATAGATGAGGTTTTTATCTTTCTCATTCTCTCATGTCTTCCTAGCTCTCCCTTTTCCCTTCTTTCCCCTTTGCTCATCCGCACACAACTTGGATCTGTTGGAGACGTTTACCACCCTACACATTCATTTTGGTCAATTTGGCCTAGTTAAACCACTATCCTAAGTATTATTGGCTTAATTAACATCACTGGAGCATTAAATGTCATCATCTAGATCACATCCACACCTACCTTCAGTCAAGGAGGCTAACTTATCCTTCTCCTACATTCGAGGAGGCTAACTGGAGCACTCCGGGGGTGATCTGAGTGATATTAATGCACCTAATTACTAACTGATGGTTACAATCAGTTAAATAGGGTAGTGAAAGCACATCCCTTCATTAAATTGATTATTTAATGAACTGGAGTCAATAGGGGCGCCTCCAACCACTTCTGATGTTCAGTTAACCTCATCGGGGTTCATTGGAGTCATTGAAGCACTACCACTTGATGGTTGGATTGATGTGACATGTGTTTGATCTCTTTCAGTTGAGACTCAGTCATTTATTGCACTTCGACTTCAGTTAGGGATTAGTTGAGTCAATTAGGGATTTGATCAGTGGTTAACTTGAGTGTTGACTGTGGCTTACATTCAGTTAAGCTAGACTCACTCATTCAATTCGAATGACCTCCTCAGGAATTTGAATTGCTTCTCATTCATGCTTGTAGCATGACATTGTAATGCAATTTCTTATTATTTGTGTGAATATACATAGCGACTACTCATTTTGTAGCACAATTACACCATTTTCATGACTTATTGTTATTAATCTTTGATGATACTTGTGTTTAGTCCCTAGATTACTATGACAGATTAATATGGTATCAGAGCTCACGGCGCGACGAAGATCTATCTCTCAAAAACAATCTTTTTGACAGATTTCTGCATGAAAATTGAGCAATAGCTCAAAAATCCAGCATTGCACCAGAAGCCAAGGCTTACCACTTAATACCCCAAGTAAAGAACTTATTGATCAATCTTGCTTGATTGACTATGCTGGGTGTGATGAAAGCCTAAAATGTGCAGGCCGCCTAACCTTACATTTCCCTTTCTGTTGTGATTTTCAGGTTTTCTACAGGTGAAGCATTCGCTCCAGCAGATCCCGATGGCCTCCTCAGTAGATCTTTTGACTCCATAAAATTTCCACTCATGGAAAGGTGACATGGAGATTCAGCTGCACTCCAGAGGACTCTATAGAGTCACCATGGACACTGAACGTAAGCCTGGTTCTGCTATAGACAAATCAAGATTCTTGAACAAGAAGGATGAAGCCTTCGGTTTCTCGTGCCTCTCTATTTCCCGGGATCTTCTTTTCCATCTTTCGGGATTGAATGCTCCAAAGGAAATATGGGACAAGTTGGAGACCCTATATGGAAAGCAAGATGACTTAAGAGTTTACCACCTCAAAAATGAATTAATGCCTCTCTAGCCTTCCAATTTCGAGACACTGAATGACTTTTTCACAAAGTTCAAGCACACTGTCTTACTCTTGAAGCAATGCAAAGTGGAGAAGGCGGATGATCAGCTCATCCTCACCATACTCTCCAAACTTGGAGATGATTATTTAGTTGTTGTTTCTACATTCTGTGCGGGGAAGCTCACAACCCCTGGTGTTGGCTGCTATGGGCAGACCCAGGTTTACTATAATCAACCAACAACACCCCTAGATCACTGGCCCTTTCGGCGATATACCACAAAGTGGCCTGAAGTCTCACCCGAAGTGACTCTAATGGGTTGGCCAAGGACTCAAGCGTCTTGGACCGGGTTCTGTGGCGATCCCACTAGCGGCTAGCAACTCTCCTAGCTGCGGTCTCTCCTCTGCGCGTCGCACGATCTCCTACTCACGTCGCGCGATTTCCTCGCCTCGCAGCTCTTCTAGCCGCAGGACATTCCTTTATTCCGCCGCGCGATCCTTTCCTGCGGCGCGCACTTTCTCAGAGCCACGATATCTCCAACCTTATCGCATCACCGTGCACGGTGTGACATGCAGTTCCTACCCAACGCTAAGTCCTTCACCTGCGGTATCGCGCACCGCAGTTCCTCTGCCGGTGCGGTATCACCTCTCTGTGATATCCTACCTCCGTGGTTTAGCGCACTTAGCGTTGCTCATGTCGACGTGCAAGACTTAACATACAAGGCTATTCGATACAGCAATAGAGATTGTTTTACGCAAAGCATAAATGAACCATAAACAACGTGCCAAACATGTTAACCTATATTTACTCTTCTATATTGCTGTGAACTAATTAACACATTCACTCATTAAACTGTAAACAAAGTCCATAAACTGACTGAGAAATGCATAAGTAAACATAACACATAAACCAATCGCATAACACTAATTTTAACGTGGTTCACCTCCAAGATGGAAGTTACGTCCATAGAACTGTGTTTTTATTATAGCTCAGGGGAAGGTAAAACACAGTTCTGCTGCACCGCATATGCAGCTTAAGATCTTCTCTCTTAGATCTCTTTTCTCTTCTATATTGCTGTCCTACAATATACTCTTCCCTCTCTGTCGATCCCTGCGGATCTTTACATACATATTCTATAAGCCAGCTACTGGTTACCGTAAGATTGCTACCGCTAATCTCAGAACCAGAGCTAGGCTTTTACAACAGTCTAATAGTCTGCAAAAACACTACTATCGACTGAATGAACCAACTACTTAACTAACAAAATGACTAGCTAGCTCTTCAACCCGCCAACAACCCTTTTACAATACAAAATATATTCTTATAAAGGCAGCCCAAAGGTCTTGCCATTACAAGACTGTGGGCCTGTCCCAACAGTAACCCAAAACCTAACTAGTGACAGTCGGCCATATCTGTACTTGAGGTAGCCGCTTTCTGTCACACCACAGCTCTCTGCAGTCTTCCATGCTTCCCGGCACTGATCATGGGTACTATGCACCGCTTCGCTTTTCTGTCCTTCGCCTTCAATGCTTCAGCCTCATTGCTCCTTCTCCTTTATGAGGGTCGTTGAGCCCTCCTGTCTTCCACTGCTTCCTTCAATGCAGTGGTTGAGCTCTCTCTTCTCGGCCGCTCAGGTACCGTTGCCTTCTTGAATTTTCTATCTTAAAAGTCATGGTTTCCGGCTCTGCTCTCCAGCTAGAAACGTGCTACGACGTCGTAGCTCTGTCTTAACTTCTTTCCACCAAAACTAGGAGCTTCTTCTATAGCTGTGGGACCCTGCTCCAACAGTCCCCTAACACTTACTTGTGGCTCGTCCTCGAGCAACCTGCAGCGGGCTTCTCCTGCTGTAGCTTTGCCTTGGCTTCCTGCGAAGCCCTCTGCAACCTGTCACGAAGTCCTGTGACTTCCTTCTGCATCACTTTGACACTCTCTTGTGCTGATTCAAGCAAAGCTTGACTAATACTGGCGTCTTTTGTGGCGTCAGTTTTCTCCCTGGTGGTAGTGAACTCCTTCATTTTCTGTTCAACCATATCAACTATCTCTACGATTTGCTCTTGATACGGTTGAAGCAGGTCATTAATGTGCATCTCCTTGGTTCTTAATTACTGCGCTTCCTGCTGCAAACAGTTCATCTCCTTTGTCTTCCTCATCTTTTGAAGAGCTGCCAAGCCCTTAAGTTCTTCTTTCATTGCCGCAGCAGTATTCTCTATCTGCTGAATACTTTGCGTAGCCCTTGATGAACTTTCTGTAGTACCCGGTATGACCAAGTACTGTCCTCAGTTGCTTGACTGAGTTGGGTGCTGGAAGGTTTACAATGATGGCAATCTTCATGGGATCTACCATCAAGCCTTGTCTGCAAACAATGTGACCCAACAAAATACCAAATGGTGCACAAAATATACATTTCTTCAAGTTCAGAGAAATCTGGTACTGCCTACATTTCTCTAACATCAGTCTTAAGTCTCCTATATGCTTGTCAATTACTCCAAATACAGTCCAATCATCAAAATATACTTCTAAGAATTTATGAATGTATTCTTTAAATACAGCGACGACTACTCTAGAAAATATAGCTGGTGCATTCTTAAGACCAAAGGGCATTACCGTATACTGGAACGAGCCCCATTCTGTTGCAAAGGTGGTCTTGGACCGATCTTCTGGATATATTCTAATCTGATGGTAGCCTAAAAACCCATCAGTGAAGGAGTAGACCTCCTGTCCTCCCACGTTGTCTAATACCTCATCAGTGAACGGTGTCGAAAATGGATCATGAAGCGATGCATCATTGAGCTTGCGCAGATCGACACAGATCCTGATGTCTCCTTTTGTTTTCTTTTCTTGTACGACCATGGGGCTAACACATTCGCTTTCTTCTACCGGCTCAATGATGCCTGCTGCTAGCATCTTATCGATTTCATCCTTTACTTTTTCTTTGTAGCGCGGATTCAATCTATATGGGCGCTACTTAACTGGTCTAGCATCCTCCTTCAATGGTATCCTCATAACTCCCAGGTCTCCAACTATTCCCTTCATCTCTGTGAACTTGGTGGTAAATAGGTCCTGATAGTCATGTAACAAGTCGGCAATCTGTCCAACTGTTTCATCATTCCAATAGTCTCCAATAGAGGTCTAGAAATTCAGGCCTGCAGTAGATTAATTTCACTCACAGCAATTAACAATTGATCATGCAAATTATCAACAATGGAGACTGAATATGGAGCTGTAACAC